>VBSM01000662.1:4404342-4488917 GCA_008086735.1 Cheirogaleus medius
AAAAAAAAAAAAGACCGGAACCTAGGTCTGACTGACACCAGAGTCCATGTGCTTATCCACTTTTCCATAATAATCACAACAGTAAGAGTTAACTCCAGTGAGCATTTAACAGCTGCCAAGCATTGTGCTGAGTATGTAATGCTTTTTAAATTCTCACCACAACCCCATGAGGTAGGTAATATTATTGTCATTCCCATTTTACAGGGAGATAAACTAAGTCATAGAGGGTTAACAAACTTGCTCACAGTTACACAGTACCTGATAGAGTTGGATTTAAGCCCAGACAGTCCCACTCCAAAGCTCATACACCAGCTGCCACGTTCTGCTGTTTACCCTATTATAGGTGCCTAAGGTGTCCCTGCCATCTCTTCCCAAAGATTTCGTCTGAGGCAAGCTGGGAAGGTGTGAAAACTCCTCGATAACCTTCAACCAGTGTAGATGATGCATCCTTTCAACCATCCGCATTCTACTACACCTCCCTGCAGCCCTGGGTTCCCGTGCCCTGTAGGGATGGAGCTCACACATGCCCTGTCCCCACGTTTTGAGAGATCCCCTCTACTGGTTGCACTGGCCTCATTAGGTGCACAGCAGCTAGGTGAGCGATTTAGAAGAAATAATCTTCTTCTTCAATACAAATGTCTGATGCCCGGCTTTATCGCCTTCCCCTCAGTTACCAAATGTTTTGCAGAGTACAGACCTAGAAGACGGTATCCGAATGGTTGACCCAGCTCGGGAAGATGAGGCAAGTCCCACCCAGGCTTCTTCCATGTCGAAGTAGGACTGTACAGTTGCCATGTGGTGTTTGAAATGGACTTTGTGAGACTATATCTTTATGGGAGAGCCCGGCACAGGCTTTACTCTTACTGTTTCCTAGTAGGATTTGGGGGCTGAGGACATCAACAACAACAACGACAACAACAAAACAGACAAATAAAATACCAGAAGTGTGCCCTTTGCTATTTCTGCATGATTATGATCTGTTGGGAACCTGTGATGTTAAATTTGTGTGTGAAGAGGCTTACAGCTATGGTAAACCTGGGTCATAAAATTTGGCTGCTACCCTGGCAGTGATTTTAACCTGAGGGATGCCTGCCCAGTACAAAACGGACAATAACTGGAAGTCATTTCTTTACTATACATGATGGATTGTTGGGCAGCCTCAAACCTCACGGTACTTACTGTATTGCTGGTAGGCCTAGATGGCATGTTTTCGCAGAATGCCAATAACCGGAGCCGCAGCCTTTTCTGCTATGTGCCAATGGAAGGCAGGCCCTGTCTGTGTGTATTCTAATGCCCAGCAGAGCCAGCTTCTGAACGGATAATAGTAATGTTATTAGAAATAGGTGATAGGCTAATAGGTATAGGGCAACGACATGGCAGTGGGGAACCCCAAACATACCTGGAAAGCCTGAATGTTAGGAAGACTGAATTAAAGGAGGCAAGTTTCAAGATGTTTGCTACGGCTTAAATCAGAAATCAATTTTACAGGATCATTTTATAAAAAGCTATATGGACTTGTTGAGGACACTCCGGGATGGAGGTAAACTAGCTTCAGTCACATGGAGGATGTTGAGCCTGGGCCTTGGTGCCCAAAGTAGTCTTGTCTGGTAACTAGTTATAAGTTTCCCTTTGGTTATGCCTGAGCATTAAGAAAATTCTCACCCAGAGTGACAACCTGGTTTGAGCTGTGCTGTGGGGAATCAGAGAAGAGTCTAATAAAACAGGAGCAGTAACCTTGTTTCGACCAATGTGGTGGCCGGACACTGCAGGAGGGGGTCACAGTGATATGAGCAGTGACCACAGGCAGAAAAAGGAGCAGTGTCCAGAGCCGGGTAGTGGCAGAAATACAGTGGTGTCACAGACTGACTTACAGCCTGAGTGAACCCCTTCTGCCCCCAGGATTGCCGAGGCCCCAGGGCACCTGAAAGTGAGGCTGGATGTTCCTTGTGAAGAGGGAGAGACAAAGAAGCATTATTATTTGGACATAATGATAAGTATGTAAAGTCCGCCACACGTTGGTAATAATGAAATAGCTCAATAGTGTATAGCTCAAGCCCTGATCCACCAAGCCCCACTGCCAAACATATATAAGTTTCTTTTGGGCCTTAAGTGTTGGACAGAAGTCTTTATGGTTGCTGCAGGGAAGAAATGTGTGAGTAGTTTCCCCCAACAATCAAGCAGCCTGGGCATCAGACACCTAGGACACCAGGCCATTTTACATGTAAAATGTATTATATTGGATGGTAACTTCTTTGACTGAAAGGCTGCTCCCCAACTGGCGCAGTCATAGGCAGCAGTGACTGAATAAAACTTGTGCTTGTCTAAATCTATGTTGTTTCTGAATTATTTTGTCTCTAGCCTCCCCTAGGGAACACAGAACACTGGGGAAAAGTGAGGTACTAATCTCAATTTGGCCACTAACAGTGTCATTTTTTGAAACATCTGTAACGTACCTGTTTACCTTTTTCAAAATCCTCACCAACAGAGTCACACTATCCCTCAAGTCATAATTTCGAGCACTGTGTCTCCATAGTGATGATTCAGGCTGCCGTTGTCATGGTGATTGTTCCATGGGCTAAAACACTTCCATCCGTCCTTCCCCTCCTTCTCATTACCATTGCCAGTTCTTCAGTGCAGGCCCTTATTATGTCTTCAGAATCTAGCACTGGGCCTGACGAATAATAGCAGTCAATGTATTGAATGACCAAATCTAGCCAAGACTATTAAAAAAGCTCTTACCTGGTCTTTCTGTCTCCAGGCTTTGTCCTTTGAGCTATTATGCCTTATCTTTTTTTAAATTTCATTTCATTCATCTAGTTTCATTTACTGGAATTTTAAATTACAGAAGGAAACACAGGTTCATTTTAGAAAACTCAAACAATTTAGATGCCTACAAAGTTAAAAGTAAACATCCCTCTCCACCAAAATAAATTCCAGCTGGATCAATGATTTAAACATAAGAAACTATAAAAGCTCTAAAAGAATTTATAATTCTGTGATGACGAAAGGCTGTTTTAAGTAAGAACAAAATCCAGAAGCCACATAAAGCAGCAAAATTAATATATTTGACCATATAAATATTCCAAAAAGTTGCATGGGGGAAAAATGCCAAAAACAAAGTCAAAAGACTAATGATAAACTGGGAAAATGTATTTGAAAAACAAATGGTAAAAAAGATAAACTTACTCACTTAGGAAAGAGCTTTTATAAGTCAGTATGAAAAAGATGACCAACCCAGGAGGAAAACGCTCAAAGGGTATTAATGGTTGAGTGAAAGAAACACAACTGGTCAGAAAACAAATGACAAGGTGCACTACCCCACACATAAT
This sequence comes from Cheirogaleus medius, assembly GCA_008086735.1. Classification (NCBI taxonomy): domain Eukaryota; kingdom Metazoa; phylum Chordata; class Mammalia; order Primates; family Cheirogaleidae; genus Cheirogaleus; species Cheirogaleus medius. The sequence continues at coordinate 4,407,672 of VBSM01000662.1, forward strand.
TAAATAAATTCAAATAATCAAACCTACAATGAATAAATAAGATTTTTTCACTTCTCTGGTTGGCAAATGTAGATGTTTAAGGATACCTAGAGCTGCAAGCCTAAGGGGAAAATCATTGGTGGAAATGTGCATTGGTACATTCTTTTTGGAGGATAATTTGACAATATCTGCCAGAATTTAAAAGACATATCTCCTTTCACGAGTAATCCCTGTGCCAGAAATTTACCCAGTAGATATAGCTACAAACATTTAGCAAAATGTTAGGTACAAGAATGTTTATTGCTAACAGCAAAAGACTGGAAACATCCAGTATTAATAAGTGCGGTCAAGTTAGCTAAATCACAGTAAATCTATATGATGGAGTAAGGATGGATACCTCTGTGAAAAGAATAAGGTAGCTTTGTATCCTCAAGAGTCAAAAGAACAAGTTGCAGTACAACGTGTAACATTTTTGTAAGAAAAGACAAATAAATGCACATATGATGTGAATATATGCATGCATTAAAAGAGGTTTTGAATTACAGGAAACAATGGGATGGGAGCTTGTGTGAAGAAAAGGAAAAAGACTTTCACTTTCATTTTGTATCTTTTACTCATTAGATTTTTCATCTTATTCATGTTTCATGTATGACATTTAAAAAAACTGTCAGTAGGGGTGTCCTTTTCTCTACTTCCCCCAACTGCAATGCCCAGAGATACTTTTTACATTCAGTTTTTTCTGTATGCATATAGGAAAGATGCAAATGTGTATCTTTGAATATGCATAATTATAATCTTTGTTGTTAAAAAATGGGATTATATATAGCTCTTAAATTTTCTTTTCCTAGTTTATATTAATATATCATTCACAGCTTTCCATGTAAGGGCATGCTGCATAAAATTCCACATAAGAATATGCTGTAACTTATTTACCCATTCTTCTATAATGTTCTTTCTAATTTTTTGTGTTTACAGTCAATTCTGCAATGACCATAATTTTGCATGATTTATTTATGTATGCATGCACTTTTGTAAGATCTATTCCCTAATGTGGAATTCTAGATAAAAATGTAGATAACGGAAGCACAGGAGGTCAATGACACCATGCTTGTCATTTAAAACTGCTATTATCACGTTTTTAACCTCCCATTGGACAACACAAGTCACATGGCCAACCCAAAGTCAATAGGGTGGGAAATTACACTGTGCTCACCATTCAGCAATGGCAAGGACAGAGGAAGAAGATTTGGGGAATATAATAAAAATCTAGCTTAGTCTGCCATATTACTGGCATGTCTGTATTTTTGGTTTTGTTTTTTCTTTAGTAACATTAAATAATTTTTTCAGCAGTTTCTGTCAATGTTCCATCTATATCCCCTTAACATTCACCTCTACAAGCCAATGTTCTTCACTGTAAACATCCACAACTCCCTGCCTGGGGACTTTTCTTCAGCCCAGCAAAGAGGACAAACAGGATGTGCTAAAGAATTAATGACCTCAGAAGCAGCCCTCAGCCAAAGATGGGCAAGGATTTGAGGGATGAATGCTCCAGATGCCTCACTCCTCAATTAGGATGGTGGAGCCATTCCCACGTAGCCTCCGAGAATCCCCCATCAGGACTGAGTTCCAGTTGTAGGAAATGGTAACTGCCTTGACAATGCACTCTTTACTGACTTCCTTCCTTTCCCGTCTCACTTCCCACCCACACCCCTTGTCCTGGGCCACCTCTCTGCCACAAACTACTTGTCCTCAAATTCTTATTTCAGAGTATACTTTTGGGGGAACCCAAGCAAAAGCTGCTCTACTCCCAATATTCATAAAGTAATCCCTTGTGTTTTGAGAGTTGGATGTAAAGATACCTAGAACTATCTATGGATTCTAATTTAGCAGATCAAGAGTTAGGCACACAATCAGTACCTTAACCTAAATGTTCTTTCGGAGATGACATTAAATTTAAGAGAGTCTTTACCTTATTTATACTGATCATAACTTTTTATTTTCACAAGAAACTATAACAAGTGAACTATGAGAAAAGACTTGGAAAAAGTGAACCAAATATAAGATGATTCTTCTTTAGAGAAAAACACAAAATTTACTCTACCTTCATGTCTGGCTTGCATCCTTATGAGCTCTAGATATCTGGGCTCACTTTTACTTCTCACCAGTTATTTTCCAGGAATACAGATTTTATTCCCATGCTACTATTTTTTACTAGAAGCATATTCAATAACTCAATATCTTATAATAGGGTCTCTGTTGCACTCAGAGCCTAGCCAATAAACAGAAACCATTAACTCCTCAGGCGAAAGGGACAAGGAGAGGCAATAGTGTTACCAGTGAGAACTGAAACTATGGAGGAGATGCCTCTGCTTTTATCAGAGATACGTCACCAGGGCAGGTGTAGTGGGTTAAATTGTGGCCACCAAAAGATATATTCAAGTCCTAACTCTCGCTACCTGTAAGTGTGACCTTTGGAAATAGGGTCTTTGAAAATATATTTAAGGATCTCAAGATGAGATCACCCTGGATTTGTGAAGGGCTTACTGGACCATCTTGGATTTAGGGTGGAACCAATTACTGATATAAGAGAAAGGAGGAGAATCGAGACCCCGAAACAAACGGGGGGGAAAGTCACGTAGAAATGAAGGCAGAGATCAGGGTGATGCACCCACAAGCCAAGGAATGCCAATGGTTGCAGCCATGAGAAGCTAGGAGAGAGGCCTGGAATGGATTGTCCCTACAAGTCTCTAGAAGGAGCCAACTCTGTTGACAACTTGATTTTGTACTTTTTCTCTCCAAAACCATGTGAGAGAATAAGTTTATGTTGGTTGAAGCCAACTCATGGTGATTTGTTACAACAGCTCCAGGAAACTAATATAGCAGGGAGGGAGTCAGGGAGAGATACCCTGGCCTTTCTCTCCTCCTGCCCTCTGTTCTCCTGACAGCGCTTGCATCGGCCAAACTAAAGTGGCAAGGGAGCCCAGAAGATGCTGTCTGCAGAGAAGGCATAGAGTGGCTCTGGAGTGGGAGCACACTGAAAATACCAGCACCCTAATGAAATAAAAATTACTGTAAACAATAATTATTTTAATCAAGGTAATATGAAAGCACAGCAGAGATAGTGGGTGAATTGCTTCAGAGAAGACATAGACCATCAAAGCTAAAAGTAATTCCTTTGCTGTGGGGTCACAAAAGTAAGAGAGCATAGAGATCACCCAACCTAAATGCTTCCCCATTCTGTTCACAAGGAAACAGGCTTGCAGACGTTGGTGACGTGTACACCTTCATGCAATCAGTAAGGGAAAGAACTGGGCCTAAAACAAGATCTGCCCAAATCCTCATCAGTTTTCCACTGGCTGATGTATTGTTTTCCTTATGTAGAGAGATTTCTTTCAGTCAAGAACTCCATCCTAGTGTTTAACTTCCTCCGTTTGTACAGTGTTTTCAGAAATGGAAACCCTCCTTTTCAGATGCCTCTCAAGCAGAACTCAACATACCAATGGAAAGAGTTGCCCCATCCTCTTGGGAGAAAGTGTCACTTGTAGCACCAGGTACCACTGGTTCTGAGGGTGCTTTCCTGGAGAACTGTCCTGCCAGGCACCTGAGGTATGGCTGGAGTCAAGCATGCTTTAGGGTAGCTAATAGCTGCCCACATGCTCTGATTTGCTGCTGTAGGATGTGTGCACTGAGCACCTACTAGATACCGGGCCTTGTGCCCAGCACTAGAGAGAAGCACTTAACCAACACAGCCCCTGCCCTCAGGGGCCCACGGTCTAGCAGAGGAGATGAGCACATGAATGCGTGAGTTGGGGAGTGGCAGGTGCAGGGAGTACCTACCTCATCCAGCTTGACATTCAGGAAGGTTCTGAGCCCTCGGGAGCACAGAAGGCTACTTTTCCCTCAAGCACCACAGAAGCTCATGGGCAGATGTTTTTCTCATTCTATAGTGTTTTTTAAAATAGACTTTATATTTTAGAGCAGTTGTATGTTCACAGGAAAATCGAGCAGAAAGTACAGAGGTTTCCCACATACCCTCCTCCCTCTTATACACACAACCTCCCCCACTATCAACAGCCCCCAGCAGAGTGGTTCATTGTTACAATAATCCTACACTGATGAATCATTATCTGCAAAGTCCGTAGTCTGCATTAGGCTTCACTCTTGTTGCTGTACATTCTATGGGTTTTGACAAATGCATAATGACACGTATCCACCATTATAGTATCACACAGAATACTTTCACTGCCCTAAAAGTCCTCTGTGTTCCATCTGTTCATCCCTCCCTCCCCACTAACCCCTAGCAACCACTGGTCTTTTTTCTGTCTCCACAGTTTTGCCTTTTCCAGAACGTCATATAGTTGGAATTGTTCAGTATATAAGCTTTTCAGATTGGCTTCTTTCACTCAGTAATATGCATTTAAATTTCCTCCCTGTCTTTTCATGGCTCGATAACTCATTTGCTTTTAGCAATGAATAATATTTCATTGTCTGGATATACCATGGTTTATTTATCCATTTACCTACTGAAGGGCATCTTGGTTGCTTCCAAATTTTGGCAACAAAGCTTCTATAAACATTCGTGTGCAGATTTTTCTGTGGACATGTTTTCAACTCATTTGGGTAAATACCAAGGAGTGTAATTGCTAGATCATATGGTAAGAGTATGTTTAGTCTTGTAAGAAACTGCCAAACTGTCTTCCAAAGTGGCTGTACTGCTGTCTATTTTTGAAATGACTTAATCTTGTACCCAGCAGTACCTATATGAGGTATGCTTTCCATGACTCAAGAAAACTCCCCTGCTTGGCCAAGTTCTTCCCTCTAACTGTAAGATTCCTCTCCCTTCTGCCCTTTATATTTTATTTTCTTAGTTTAAATCTGAATTCTGTTAGAATGTCAATCCCTGTACAATGGGTAACAGTTTTCATTGTCATTGATTTTGTATACCTCGACCAGGAACATTCTAAGAGTGTTTTGATAAAGCAAAATCAGGTGATGGTTAAGGGAAACAAGAAGCAGTGTATATAACTGCCCTGCAGACTTCCTGTCCCAGGAGTATGTGCCATGTGCAGGGAAAGAGATTGTCCTATTTAATCTCATAAGTGGGGAAGGAGCTAACAGTCACCAGGCATTGAACTAGAACTGAGGACACAAAGCTGAAGAGGGACTGTCTGTGTCCTTGAGGAGCTCACCACCCAGGCATGTACAAACACAATTTCAATACAACATGGTAAGTACAATAATTGCAAAAACCATTTTTCCTTGATTTTCAAATAGTCTTCCTAGTTGTCAGTTGAGGTGTCAGATCATGTGTTACAATCTTTGATGTAGAAAATATATTAATAGTTTGCTCCAAGAGAGGCATTAATACACCACAGAAGCTCAGAGGTAAGCGTGACAAACTCAGCCCAGAGGGCCCGAGACATCCTCACAGAGGAGGAAAAATTGGAGCTTCATGCTGTAGGGGATGAAAGAATATCTTTTCTTCCCATTTTAGGTTCATGGCTGAGGCCCCTACAATGAAAAGACAGATTAACAAGACAAAAGCATACACATTTATTTGATATATTTATGGACACAGAAGCCTGGCAAACTTGTGTATTTTTATGCTTAAGTTTGATGAGGCATGGGCAAACTTGGAGAAATATGATTGGAGGGCAAAAGGGTATGCTTTAACAGTAACAGCCTGGGGAGAACTTAGCAAGGCCTGTTTGTTCAGATTCTTCTCTGTGTTCCCATGTCTTCAGAGATAAGGATGTTTCTTTCCTCTGGGTGTAGCAAGGGCACCTCTCGAATGAGGGTCTTATGACTTACTTCAGGGGAGAAGGGTGGGAGAAGGTTTGAGAGTGAACTTCTTAGGTTTTATGACCTTCTTCAGTGAAGGTTGTAAAGAGAAGGTAAGAGTAGCCTTCCTCCTTTTCCTGTTTTCTCAAATGCCAAGGTGCCATATCTTTGGGTACCATGTCCTCAACTCCATCAATACCCAACCATACATGTGACTTTTCCTGGATTTATTCCTGAGAGAAAGAACTTTTAAGGCAGACAGGTCAGTATGGACAAAGGTGCAGACATGGGGAAAAAGGTAGTCTGTTTTGGTGGAAGAGCGGGTGGTTTGGTGTGGCCAAAGAAAAAGGTGCTGGTGGTGGCGGCAGGAGGGCTGGGGAGGTAGGAGGTGGGATAAAATGTAGGCAAGAGTCAGCATGTGAAGGACTTGCATGCCATGAGCAGGAAGTTGACTTTGCACTGTAGGCCTGTGCTGTCCACAAGCTAGCCGCTAACCACGTATGGCTCTTGAGTACATGAAATGTGGCTAATGCAACTGAGGGGCAGAATTTTTCATTTTATTTAATTTTATTCATGTAAATTTAAAAATAGAAGCAGTCTTAAATGTGTACACATACACACACATAAATATGTATATGTATAAAAATATTGAAATAATATTTTGGAAGTGTTGGATTAAATAAATTATATTATTAAAATTAACTTCAAAATACATTATATTTCTACTGGACAGTGCTGATACAAGCAACTGGAAGCTATTGAGAGTTTTTGTGCAGGAAATGCACATGATCAGGTTGAGTGTTTAGGATAACAGCTATGCGCAGAGTCAAGAATGACTTGGTGGGAGAGCACACCTAGAAGCAAGGTGACCAGTTAAGAGGCTGTGGCTATAGCCCTCATGAGAGTTGACAGGGACCTATGCAATGGCAGCAGGAATGGAACAGAGGAGCTGTATTTAAAAGATATTTAGGAGGGGAAGTTGGCATGGCTTGGTAATGCATTGGCTGTGGGAATTTGTCGTATAATAAGGAATTTGGCTGGTCTTTATCCCTGAAGTAATCTCTAAACTCTTGGAATTTCCTGAGTGATAGGAGTGTCTTCATTATTCATAGTGGTCTTCTTGGACCATACCTCACTTATGCTAATGAGGTGGCTCATGGTGAGCCCCTACATAATTTTAGGATGAGAGCTGGCCATGTCAGAAACACCAACCTTAGATTAGAGGGTTGGAGCTGTGAGCCAACCTTACAGAGTGGAGGACATTGGAGGTTGAGTTCAATCACATGGACAGTGATTCAATCAATCATGCCTATTTAATGGCACCCCAATAAGAACTGTTTTTTCATTTTTTATTTCAAAATATTAAGAAGGTGCAAGTGTTTTTGGTTACATGGATCACTTTTATAATGCTTGAGTCATGGCTATAAAGGTGCCCATCACCCAAATAGCGTTCATTGTACCCGTTAGGTAGGTTTTCACCCATCCCATCCTCCCCCCTCACCCCTCTGCTTGATTTCCACTTAGTTTTACTTCCCTAAATGCACATGTGTACTCACTAGTTAGTTCTAATTTAATAGCGAGTATATGTGGTGTTTGTTTTTCCATTCTTTAGATACTTCACTTAGGAGAATGGTCTCCAGTTCCCTCCAAATTGTTGCAAAAGTCATTAATTCATTATTTTTTATACCTGAGTAGTACTCCATGGTATACATATATCACATTTTGTTAATCCAATTGATGGGTACCTGGGCTTATTCCACACCTTTGCAATTGTGAATTGTGCTGCAATAAACATTTGAGTGCAGGTGTCTTTTTGATAAAATGACTTCTTGTCCTTTGGGTAGATACCCAGTAGTGGGACCGCTGGATCGAATGCTAAGTCTACTTTTAGTTCTTTAAGGAATCTCTATACTGTTAGAGGTTGTACTAGTTTGCAGTCCCACCAACAGTGTATAAGCATTCCTTTCTCTCTGCATCCACACCTGCATCTATTGGTTTTGGACTTTTTAATAAAAGCCATTCTAACAGGGGTAAGGTGATATCTCATTCTGGTTTTAATTTGCATTTCAAGAACTCTGGACAATGAAGCTAAGGTGAGCTTCCTGGTTAGTGGTACACATCAAAGACCTGGGAGGGTGGCACATTCTGAGGACATGAAAACTTCACATTTGTAACTCTACCAGACCTTGTCCTGTGAGTCTCTTCTTTGGGCTGGTCCTGATTTGTACCTTTATAATAAAACTGTAATTGGAAGTAGAATGTTTTCCTAAGTCCTGTGAGTCATGCTAGTGAATTATCAAGGCTGAAGGGTCATTGGAAACCCCAGAATTTGTAGCCCATTGGTCAGAAGTGCAGGTGGCCTGGGAATCCCCAACCCTGTAGCTGGCATCTGAAGTGAGGGCAGTCTTGTAGGGGAATGTGCCATCAACCTGTGAAATTTGCTTTCACTCTGGGTAGCCGGTGTCAGGATTGCATTGCAAGGTGAAAGAAAACAAGTCAAGGATGACTCCATAGTTTCTAGGTTTAACATTATACGGAACCCACGGCAAATGCAAGTCTAATCAGGGATGAATTTAGTGTTATGCACGTCGACTTTGAGGAGTCTGTCTTCAGGGTGGAGATGTCTAGGAAGCAGTGTCATTGGAGTTCAGGAAAGAGCCTGGGCGGGAGGCAAAGATTTAGGAGTGCTCCACATACAGGATGTTGAAAAGAAAATCTTTCTGCCTTGGCCCCTTGCTCCTCCCATCCACTTTGCCTCAACTCCGTCCATCATCCGGTATCTTTTCTTTTTCTACCAAAACTCCTCCCCAAAGCCATTCTTTCCTCTCATGGTCTTCCCACTCTGGCCCAGAGTAGCCCCCAGAACTCTCTTCCTGCCAGGTGGAGCCAGATATCCAGAGCGGCTGGATGCCCAGGTGGCTCGAAGCTCACCCTCCCTCACCTCTCGTGCAGTACATCTTCTGCACTCACTGACTTTCACCTGGTAATCTGCCCACATGACTCTTTCCCTTTCTCCCTCTTCTGGATAAGGAGGAAACAACCATTAATATGAACCTTTGCATGTCGAGTTTGTCTATTACTTGTACATGATATAACACGATGAGATAGTTGATTTTTTAATGCCAAAGACATTCATTTTTTTTCCTAACAAACATTTAAGTACCTAATATGTACTTAGCATTATGTATATAAAGATGAAAAAGATATGCTTGCTACCCTCAAGTTTACAGTTTGAGGGAATTTGAACATTTACATGCTAACCAGTTTTTTTTGATCATGTGATTGTATAAGTTGTACTTGAGGAGGTAACCTAATATAAATCCATTTTACAAGCTGACAGGAGTTTAGTGGATTCAAGATGAGCCATTGGCCTTTTTGCTGTCTTCTCAAGAACTCATCCATAGAAGAAGCTGGATTTCAGAAAATCATATATTTCTTCACGTTTTATGAATTTTAATTGGGCATCAAACATGCAAATATTAAGTTCTGCTTTTTAAAACCATTTTCATATTCTTTTCTTTTTGTATATTTATAGGCTAGCTTTCCCCTATCCAACCCCCTTTTCCATTGCTGTGAACTTCTGTGAATATGCACAAGAGGTCTAGGGGGAGATGGAGAATCATTCTGGGACAAGCTCCATGAAGCAGAATGCAAACAGGTCTAAGAGTTCCAAAGATGGCTACTTTAGTCGAAGGACTATTTGAGGCTTGGCTCTATTCCCTTCTGCTTTGAACCATTTAAAATCCAGCAGACTCGACATGACCAGGGAGGGTATTAGAAGTACACAGGCAGGGACTGTGCTACCTACAAAGTAGATAGGGTTCTTGTCCTCATTCAAAGGTGGGGAAACCAAGGCTCAGGAAGGCTACATAACTTGCCTAATTCAGAGAGCTGGAAAGTGACAAAGATGGGATTTAAACCTAGAAGTCTGACTTTGGGAACTGGACATTTCCCTTCCTCCCCTGATCCCAATGCTGGGATGAGAGTAAGAGAAATCTGTGATGATTCCTAAACTCGGATTTATTCACTGGGGCTGGTGATGCCACCAACAGAGGTAGGAAAAACAGACGAAAGGGCAGAACTTTTGTTTTGCGGGGAGGTATGGGTAGTTGTAAGTTACTGTTACTCCTACATCCCTACATTCAAATTCCCAGTTTATTTCTAAGGTTAAAATTTTCAATTTCCCTAGCTTCTTTGTTCTACTTTGATAACTATTAACTCTGATTTTTAGAATTCCATAGACAAAACTCTCCCTGAAGGATACAGGATGATTGGATCGAGCACACCCAAAACACATTGAAAAGCACAGGCAAAGCATCCATCGCTTCATGGCTTTGCCTGATCTCTTTGGCCACCTTCCACTTTTAGCAATTGGAGTTGATGGCCTGGAAGTACCGTCTGGGACTACAGGGGGTCCAGACTCTGTGTATCTGATGCAAACTAATTGGGTACTACCCCAAATGCTCCATGTCCCCTGAGTTTCTTAGGTTCTTGACAGCAACACCTATGATTAGGAATAAAATTCTGCTCCCATCCTCTTGGGGGAAAACAGATGGTCTGACCCACTTCTACCTTACAATCACTGGGTGCTTCGGGGTTGTCACAAATGTTAAGTAAGACCTTCTCCCAACAGCTCCTCTATAAGACCAACTGTGAGCAGCTTTTGAACAAGTTCCTTATTCATAGAATGACAAAAAAGAAAGCCACCTGCCCAGAGAATCTGTCTCCCTGGAGAGCAGGTCAGGCTTTTGAAACCACAGCATCATTCTCGCTAGTCCTCTCCTCCTCCCTCCTTTATCCTGGACCAAGCCTCCTTTTGCCCTCAATGGCACTATCTCAATTTGTTTTTCATATTCAAGGCCTCATTTCTCAAAATGTCATAGGCTTGACTTACAAAAGAGAGACAGTTTTAGAATCCTTTGTGATCATTCCTTAGCAGGCCAAAAAGACTGGATTTCTAAAACACAAAACCAGGGCCAGCAAGAGTTTTATTTTGCCGCCTTCTGCCCTAGTCCCCCCACAAGGCTGCTTGGACTCATTGGTCGCAGACAGCACATTGGTGTCACCAGAAACGTCACTGAGATTCACATCACCTCATCTAAGCAGCAGTTTTGCCATAAGGTAAAGCTGACACTGGAGTGGCCTTCCCCCTTGGTGCCAGAGAGACTTTAGCTGTATTTTACCAGTTTTTTAGTTTCTTTCTTCTGACAGATGCAAAAATCTCTTTTTCTGTGAGATCCTGGTTCTCCTCTGTCTGCCAAGGCGACACATATATCTGTCTCCTACTTCACAGATTAGGAGAAAGAAAGAAAGAGCTGAAGTGCAAAACATAAACTCTTAATCAATCCTTCCTCCTGTCCTCCCCAACAGAACCTGATTTTCCCCAGTGCCATAAACTGCCTTCTACACCTCAGCCTCACTTCAGATGGCAGTAACTCCACGCTTAGTCTTTGTTCATCTGAGCCAAATGGAACATGGCAGACCCAAGTCAGAAAATTCAGGCTAGAAGGAAGGACTTGTACTATATGCTTAGAGAAATGGCTTCTCTAGCTTTCCTGTTGGAGGCGAGCAAGGAAACACATTACCTCAGTCACTGACCAGAAGAGGAACCAGCGTTAGGATGAAACTTAAACTTGGATGGCCAAGAGAGGAGTTAGACAGAAGATGCTGATAACGTATTTAAGCTAATGGAACAACCAATCATTGTAGCCTGTTCTACATTTTGTAGGCTAATAAGTTTCCTTATTGTTTTTGCCAGTTTGTGTCAAGTTTTCTGGTTTGGTTTAGTTTGCAGCCAAAATATCCTATCCCATTTGGCACTTCAATCTTCTCCACCTCAGGAAATTCCACCACTGTTTCATCAGTTATTCAAATCAGACACCTAGAAATCATATTTGTTTTTTCTTTTCCTTCACCTTCTCCAAAATTTAATAAATCAGCAAGCCTACCTGTTCCACCTCCAAAATATATTCATAAACTATATCCTGTATCTCCTTCTCTACTGCCACTATCTTATTTCATTGTCTCTCACATAAAATCTGCATTAGCCTTCTGTTTTCCCTTATTCTACTCTTGCCTTCCTGCAATACATTCTCCCTACAGAAGTCAGAATAATTCTTTTCAAAACAGAGATCATGTCTCTCATCTGTTTGAAACTTTCTAATGGTTTCCAACTTAGAAAAAACCCAAATTTCTGATTGATTTAATTACAGTAAAGTCTTTATCACTAAAATAAAGACCTCAAAATACAGTGGCTTAAATATTAATAAGATAGAAGATTATTTTTCTTTCATACAGTCCAGCAAGATGGTTTTCCATGAAGTCATTCAGAAACCAGGCTCCTCCCAACTTATTGTTCCCCCATCCTTGAGGCTAGTGTACTGTCTTTATTTGCAAGGTTGGTCACTCAAAGGAAGGGAAAAGAGAGAAAGTTAAAGACACGCAGTTTCCCTTCAATCAAGAGAGGTGGGTGTTGCACACAACTCTCCTCTCACATTCCATTGGCAATAGCTTTAGTCACATGACCACACTTCCCAGTAAGGAAGGTTGGGAATTTAGTGTGTGACTAGGCATCCATTCTCCAAGGAAGAAAAGGAGAGTAGATTTTGGGAGGTTGCCTAGCAGTCTGCCATTCTTCATGGCCTAAAGGGTCTGGCCCCTGCAGCCCCTCAATATCATCTCCTACATCGTCTCTTGTTCACTAATTCCAAGCCACAGTGGCTTCCTGCCTGCTTCTTGAGCATTCTGAAATCATGCCTACTTCTTGCACTGTGCACTTGCTCTCTCTTTCCTTGGAACTCTGCGCAGTGATCCTCACAATCTTGGTTTCTTTTTATCCTTCAGGTAACAATTTGAAAATGTCCCTTCCTTAGAGAGTCCTTCTCTGACCACTCTTCTAATATTGTCCCTCCTCTTGATGCTCAAGTCTATGATCCTGATTTATTTTCTTACTAACACTGATACTTTTATGCAATCATTTGTTTACTTGTGTATTGACTTTCTCCCTCACTAGAGTCTGAGCTCCATGAGGGTAGGAGGTCTTATTTGTCTTAATCTTGTTCACTGCTGTAACCTCAGTGCCAAGACCATTGTATAGACATGGATTAGTGCCCAACAAATATGTTTTAAAATAAGTTGAATAAAAGGATACGGGATCCTAAGCAATATCTCCCCATCTCATCCTTGTGCAATTATCTTTCAGATCAAAATGTAAGGTTTTGCATCTATCTCTTCTGATTTCCTTCCATTAGATTTGGCCCATTGCTCCAGTCTGCGGCGCTCTCTTGGGATGTAATTCTGGACCTGTTCACTGCCAGTGAATCTGCAGGTCCTTCCCGGCATCCCACACCAATTGGCAGTCAGCTTCACCTCTGGCATGTGGCAGTGGACACTCACGGCTGCTGTTTACTGCACCTCCTTTTCATCTGAGCTTCTGCGATCTCTACACTTGTTTACAAAGCAAGAACTAAGTGTCATGGGGAATAATGAACAAGGATGCAGAAGATCTAACTGCTAGCTCCAGTTCCACTGTTGTCTTTTTCTTTTTTTAATCACCTTAAGAGAGTAATTCCTCTCTTTGTGGTCTTCGTTTTCTCATCTGTAAAATAGAGAAAATAATGTCTGTTCTGCTTTCTGCCAAGTTGTTATAAACATCAGATAACAACATACATAAATATGCTATGGAACAATTTAAAATTCTATTGGAATAGAAGGTAGTATTCCGGGACAGCCTGGGCCAGATGCCAGGAGTCAGGGAGAGTCTGTGCCACATGGGGAGACTAGGGAGACCCAGAGCCCGTCCTCTGGAACGTATCTCCAAAATCATCGGTCCCCTCACTTTACTGTACACAGTGGGGCATCTTGTTCTTTCTTCCCCTGATTTTCATGCCCAGCATGGAGATGCTTTCTCAAAAAAGATGCAAAAACTCCCTTTGTGCTAGATGATAAGATAGAAGACTTGCTAAGAAGGGAGACTTTTGAAATACCTTTATAACAAGTTTATCCCTTGGCATATGCCAAAGTCTCTGAAAAATGCCAAAGGTCATTGTGTTCATAACAAAAAATCCCAAATCCTTAACATCCTCTTTTAATATCTCTCTAAAAAATCCCATATAAATGATGGTTATACTCCAAATCTACTTTTTTTCCCTCTCCAAACTCTCCTAGCCCATCCTGGCCATGATCGTTTATCCTCTTCTGTCCTCCATGTCAATCAATTGAGCCGGGCCAGCCTCCATTGGGTTCTTCCCCTGTGAACCCATTACATCGTTTTATACCACAGAATTGCAGAAGTTGAGCTGGCTGTTGAGAATTTAGTGTGCACTGAAGGAGAAAGAGGTTGAAGAGTGCTCATAACATTGTTATTTTCTACCAATCACACTGATTTGTTGCCTTTTAGACTAAAAGAAATTGAAGCTCAGATATGGTGGAGAGGAAGGGAGCAGACCCAGGGCCTCCCAGAGGTGAAGTGGATTTCTCAGTGCCTTAGACTCGCCTCTGCCTGGACAGGGTGAGCGACACCAACATCTCTCTCTTACATACACAGCTTATCATCCTCTTTCACAGTTCTCTTGGGTGTGGGCACAAGAATCGCTAGTCTAGGCGCTGATGAAAACATGTGCAGCTTTTCACCTATGGACTGGTTGCCTCTTTCATGTCCCAGCCCCAGCATCACCAAGAACCTGTATAGCTATAAATAAATCATCAGCTGGAGTAGGCAGCTGTGGCTGACAGCTGGTGTAGGGCCTCAGGTGTTTCTACTTCCAAAATATGTGGCCATCCTATCTCAGAACTTCTTGCCCATGGCTTGTAGGTGAAAACAATCCTCATCTCCTGCTCTCTAAACTCCTCCATGCGTTTATGTAAAAGGTGCAAATTTCTTGCCAAGTCCCTTTGAGAAGTTTCCTAACCTCTGCTGCAGTGTCTAGCAAGGCCAAAGCCTTAAAGTGACTGAGATCATTAGCGCTGGCTGAGATGTGACCTGGATGTAAAGGAGTTTGGGCATATTCAACCTGCAAAGCAGTGACTGCTTCCCAGCACTCCTGAGGTGAGAGCTTTGAGAACATCATCAAATGATCTCACTCTGGTTTAGTTAAGCTAACATTGCAGAACCTACTGTGTGCCACACATCATAGCGGTATGAAGGCTACGAAAAAAAAAAAGAGAATACTTTCAAAGAACTTACATTCCAGTGAGTAGCCAGACACAAAAAAAGACCTTTTTGAATTAATATATAGAATGCAATGACAGGACAAAGTGCCGAGGAACCACAGAACTGGGGCTCTGAGCTCGGCCTGGTGGGAGTGGGGCTTCCTAAAGGATGAGACACCCAAATCAATCCTAAAATGTGTGCAAGAAAGTGCCCAAAGAGGGGGAGGAAGGCACTGGGAATAAGGGAACAGAGGTGCAAAACAACACGGTGTACTCCGGCTCGACAAACGGTTCTGCATACTAGAGCATAGCAAGGAAGTAGAAAGGAAGCAGAGGTAGAAACTGTCAGTGAAGCTGTGATGGCAGGAAGGGGTTGGATCACACAGACCCTCGTGTGTGTTCTAAGGCATTTGACTTTTTGTCAAAAAGACTGTGGAGAGCCAGAGTGGTTTTCAGTAGAAAGTGACAAAGTCAGACTTTAGTCTTGCCGGGGATCTTAATTTCAACCGAACTACTTGTTATTTCAGTTTTCTGCTTAGGATACATTTGCAAGTCTGGAATTTCATTGCTGAAGGTCATTACAAGAATATGACGTGGCTGCATGTGAGAGTTCGGGCGTACCCTAAAGCCTACCCTCGTGGATGGACTATGTGATGCTCCAGGGTTTTCCCTCGATCCTGGGAGCCCAGGAACCTGTCAGCTCAGGGCCTCCATGGAATGCAGCCCAGCGCCCCAGCACCCAGTCCTCTGAGCAGGTCAGCACCGTCTACAGCTGGGCTGCACTCTACCACAGCCAGAGGCAGGTAGCTCCCTTTCACTCCTTACAATTCTTACTGTGAGAGTCTTGAGGTCAATTTTTTTCTTTCTCATTATGTGAAGAGCATTTGGCAGCTTTATCAGAACTGCTGGTCTCCTTAAGTCAAGAATTTAAAACATTTAATTTAGTTCTGAACTTCCTTGAGAATGAAAAAACATGTGTTGATAAGTTCCTTGGAACAAGAAATACATTTGCTGTGATCAAGAGCTGTTTGCCAGTTCTTGAAGACTTTTCCCTCTGAAGCGCTGAAAGAGTACACAAGAGCCCTCAAACACCTGGAGAAGAGGTTTCCTTTTGAAAATTCCCCATGGCCTGCTCGGAGCGACTTGAGTTTGGATCATTATGAAAATCTACTGTCATTTGATAGAGTCATTTAAATCTGAAGAGTCACCAGGAAAAAATGAACACTTTCCGAGTTCTTATGGTGAGTGCCTTGGACATGGTATTCACTTCTCTTGAGGGAACATCTCCTAATAAATGGACTTTCCCCCCAAGAATCTGCCATTCTAAATTTTTTAAAACTTGTCCAATATATTTTTTGAACTCATGTGTCAAATGCCGGAATGGAAAGAAGGTGTAGTGGGTATTCCATGATCAGATGAGTGTGAGATATTGGTTGCTTGAAAGCAATTAATGAGTTTTTTTGGAAAAAATATATTTTAAAAGTCATATAATCGAATGTAAAAATTATATATATACATATATATATATATATATATATATATAGAGAGAGAGAGAGAGAGAGAGAGAGGTAACCTAGTCCTATTTTTCCATGACCAATGTTGCATACACATAAAGATTACAAGTTAAATGGGAGCTCACCAAGGGACAAATAACTCCTCAAATGCAGGGTTTCTGGTAACCATGTTAGAGAATGTAGCTTTGGTCTGAAGCTGTGATGCATAGGAAGGACTCAGCCCAGGGAATGTGCTCTCCTCCACATGAGAGAAGGAAGCATAGAGGTGCTGGCCATCCCAGAGAACAGGACGTGCAAGAGGATGTAGGACCAGAAAAGAGAATGTGGGACGCATAAGCACTCACCTTTGCACTGTGAAATGTGGCACGATGAACTTCAGACTCTCACAAATCCACTTAGTTCTCCTTCCTTGCTTGTACAGAAAAGAATGAAGAGGCGAAAACCTGTCTTAGTCACTTTGGGCTGCTATCACAAAAATAGCATGGACTGCGTGGCTTAAACAACAGAAATGTATTTCTCACAGTTCTGGAGACTGAGAAGTCCAAGGTCAAGGGACCAGTACATTCAGCTCCTGCTGAGGGCCCTTTTCCTGGTTTGCAGGGGGATGCCTTATTGTATGCTCACATGGCAGAGAAAGAAAGTGATCTCTCTCCTATCTCTTCTTGTATGGGCACTAATCCCATCACAAGGGCTTCACCCTCACGACTTAATCACCTCTCAAAGTCCCTGTCTCCAAATACCATCACATTGGTTTCAACATATAAATTTGGGGGAGACACATTCAGTCCCTAGCAATAAAGAAGCAAAATGTTCCCTGTTCTATGGACATTAGAGAGGAAAGAGGAAAGCATCTTGTCTGACATCAAGTATTTTTCTTGAAACTGTCTAGAATCTCTGGCAACAACGTAGTAGGTAAATAACTAGAAGACATTGGGGGTAGGAGAGAAGAAATGAAGGTATTGGGATAACCCAGGGAAGAGATGAAAGGTCCAAAGTGAGGCAGCGACACACAGATGGATTTCTAAATTCAGAATGAGTCAAGTGTAACCAAGGAGATACACTGGTATGTGGAAGGCTCTGGTGGGATTTGTCACTGAACTGCTGTGAAAACAGCCTCCCTGAAGCCCTGGGTAGGGATACTATGTCTGAGGAGTTTGGCAACAAAAGAAAGCCAGAAGGGCTGGTTGTTCAGGGCTCTGTGGCTACAGAAGAATGTTTTGGATGCAGTAGTGGATATCTGTTGTTGTTGCTGTTGTGTACGTGTTTTGTCTGCCCAGCACTCCCTTTCCCATTTCCATTAATAACGCCTCCCTCTCTCCTTTGGAGAAACGTTCCTATCCCACATTGCAATCCATGGCAACCCCTCCTTCCTGGTCATAAGTGGACTTGTCATCTCCCTAGCTACAATGATTGGCTCAAATATGGCCACAGACTCAATATGGGTCAATCACAGGCTTCCTCCAGGACTGTGCTCATGCAGAAGGCCCTTCACTTGTCAAATAAGTTGGGAAATTGTGACTCTCAGACTTCTGGTGGCTATAGTCCTGCCTTGTAGAGAAAGTCTATCTTCCCTGGGAAAAATGTAGATGTAAAAGGACAAGCAGATATGGGTGATGGACAGAGAGAGAATCTTACTACATCAAGACCCAGATTTGTCCCCAGTTCCTACAACTCTTCTTCCATCCTGTGAGCGACTCCAGGATCTCTCGAGTAAACTACCTCCATCCCCTCCTTTTTTTTTTCTTAAGTTAGTCTGAATTAGCTTTCTGTCATTTGTGACCAGAAGACTTTTTGCTAATACAGCTGTCAAAGGAAAGAAACTTTAGCGGCTATTTCCCTGGCCTGAAGGGATGAGAAAAGCTGGTTGCCTAGACCATGCCAGCAACTCTAAGAGGTTCATTATCAATGAATTCCTTTCAGCTGAACATAGGGCTTTTCTAAGAACAGTGCTAAATAAAAATTGATATATATATAGCCCTTTAGCTTTGCTCTTCTGGAGACTGATACCTCAGGAGAGGGGGAAAAAAAGAACCAGGAATAATACACTGGCACTATGCACTGTACAAGATATGTAACAAAACATAAGCAAATATCTTCTGAGAGCAAAGATTGTTTTTTTAAAAAGTGCTTTAACATGAGACTGTGCAATTTTATCCTCTGCTTGTTTTTTTAGAGACAGTGAGAGTGAGAACAAGAGAGAGAGAGAGAGAGATTGATTCATCTTTGTATAGCCAAAGGCCAGGGAATGGATGTTTAGGTCCTTTGGTTGCATAGTTCGATGACATAGTTTTGCTTATTACAGAGAAACTGGCTCCACTATAAATCTGCAGAATCAGAGTCCCGACCTGACTTCAGAAAGCATTTGTAACTCAGTGGTGTTAAAAGCACACTTTAAAATAGCTTTAAAAGGCGTGTGCCTGATTCCCACTTGGTCCCAAGCAAAAAACATGAGGTTTTCCCACGTGGTATCCACAGAAGTCTGCCCTGAAAACATAATATGGCAAGTTCTAAACTTGCAAAACATACAGAAAAACTTCTAAATAAAGAGCTCCTAATGCATTTAATTAGGTTTTCCAAAAGTTAATCCATATATAGCTTTTTAAAAATACATCTCTTAAGTAATCTATTCAGCACTTTGAGTACTGGAACATTACCAACAATCATTCCGTTGGATGCATGCCACTAGATGGCGCGTCAGGCTAACTCACTCACGGTCTCTCAGCGACTTGCTAGCTACCTCCACACCTCATGCCATATTTGGTGAGTCATCTCAGGCCACCTGATATGCATTCAGGAAATGATTATAACCAATTCAGCAGAAAATATAACTTTCACCTAATGGTGTAATGGGTATTATTAGAATGTCCTGCCAAGATTTTCCAAGAGAACCTGATATCAGTCTCCTTATTTCTTGAATTGAAAGAATATAAAAATTTGGATTAGAATTAGGCAGTTGTGAGGAAAAATAAATTATTTCATTTTTGGTTAACTCTAATCCAGCCTATGAATCTAGTCCTTCCTTGCTTCTTGAATGAAATCTAAATCCATAATTTCTTTGGCTACTCTTAATAGTTAATGGCTAATGGCCTTCTGTTCACTTTGAGCCCCTAAAATAGTCTTATGTCTGTAAGAGAATCTGCCATTCTCTTATATTTATCAAACTCAGAACAATATATAAAATTAGAGCATCTTGCCCTCCCTATCTTAAGTTTTCTTGTTTTGTTTTGTTTTTCAGTTTAGAGCTTGCATTAGTGAGAAATGTATGTGCATTTTTTTTTTCTCACTTAGCACATCTACTCCTTCATTACTCAATCACTCATTCCTCTTGTGTTCTCCAGGGTTGCTATGTATATGTGGAGTCATTATGGAAGAGAAGGAGAGCATATAGGAGCAGGAAAGGTCTTTCTTGACTGGCATCAATGTAATATGGCATTCTACCAAACATGAGTTCACAATTAAAAACTATAAAACACATAAGGAAACAAAATCTATGAGTGAGAGTCAGTAGAAGTATCAATAACAAACTCCAAAATTAGATGCACAAGGACTATAGATATTGGAATTACTGGATATAAAATTTAAAATTAGTATGTTTAATATATTCAAAGAAATGAGGGAATTGTACACAAGAGTAAGCAGTGAGACACTATCAACAATGACTATGCAGATTTGAAAAAGAACTAAATTAAACTTCTAGAAATGAAAAATATATTAATTAAAATTAAAACTCAAAAAAAGGAGATTAGAGCTAGCTGAAGAGAAAATCAGTGAACTAGAAGA
Source organism: Cheirogaleus medius (assembly GCA_008086735.1). Classification (NCBI taxonomy): domain Eukaryota; kingdom Metazoa; phylum Chordata; class Mammalia; order Primates; family Cheirogaleidae; genus Cheirogaleus; species Cheirogaleus medius. Next base: position 4,427,876 of record VBSM01000662.1, read on the forward strand.
TAAACTTGAAGACATTACCCAGAATAGGGAACAGAAGACAAAGAGATAGAAAATACAAAAAGACAGATTAAGCAATGTGGAGGATAGAATAAGAAGACCTAATATTTAATTGAAATTCTCAAAAGAGAGTTTTAAAAGAAGAGAAAATATTCGATGTGTTACTAGCTAAGTATTGGCCGGGCATGGTGGCTCACGCCTGTAATCCTAGCACTCTGGGAGGCCGAGGGGGGAGGATTGCTTGAGCTCAGGAGTTCAAGACCAGCCTGAGCAAGAGCAAGACACTGTCTCTACTAAAAGAATATAAAGAAATTAGCTGAACAACTAAAAAGATATATAGAAAAAAAATTAGCTGGGCATGGTGGCGCATGCCTGTAGTCCCAGCTACTCAGGAGGCTGAGGCAGAAGGATAGCTTGAGCCCAGGATTGGAGGTTGCTGTGAGCTAGGCTGGCACCAGAGTACTCTAGCCTAGGCAAGAATAAGACTCTGTCTCAAAAAAAAAATTTAATAAAAAAAAATAGCTAAGTATTTTCCATATTTGATGGAAAATCCAATTCACAGATTCAGGAAGCACAACAAAAAGAAATCCACACCTGGTCCCATGTTAATTAAACCAAAGAACACTAGAGACAAAAAGAAAATCTTTACAACAGTCAAAGAGACAAAACAGATTGCTTACAAAAGAAGGGTAATTAAATTGGTAATTTACTTCTCAAAAGTAACAATAAAAGTTGGAATAGAGTGGAATAATAACTTCAATGTGCTGAAAGAAAATAACTATCTATCTATCTAGAATTGTATACTAGTGAAATTATCTTTCAAGAACAAGAATGAAATAAGACTTTGTTTTAGATCAACAAAAACTGATGAGTATCCCACCAACAGATCATCACTAAAGAAAACTTCTTTCAGAAAGAAAAGATGGGAAAAAGAAGATCTGAAATATAGGAAGAAAAGATGTATAGAAAAAACATGTGGGTGATTCTAAACAAATACTTTATAAATAAAAACAAAATATATTTTATAGAGCTGAACAAGCAAGATGGAATTAAAACATTAGATAGAATAGCACAAAATACAGAGGAGGTAATCCGAGTCAAACTGTTTTAGAGTCTACTTTTAAGTCAAATCTACATGTTAACCTTTTAGGTTAACAACTAAAAGAAAATAATTGAGCCCAGATGCTTTAAGCAAGGACAGATTTTTCCATTCAACCAGGCCCATAAAATCTGGAACTCTCTTAAGAAGACCTGGTTTTCGAGAGAGGATTAATAGTTCCCTGAGGTACTTATCACTTCTTTTACTAACAAAGGTTTTAAGTTGCCTTCTCTTAATTATGGTACTGTGGAATTTCTCAACTCTTTTCAGAACTTAAAATATCCTCCCATGAATAGCTTCCTTCCTCCCATCCCTAACTGTAATGTCTTGTAGGCAAATGTTTGTGCCTCTCTTGAAAATGAGCTAGGTACCATTACCTTGTCTAACTCCACCTCTCTTACCCCTCAGCTCCTCCTGAACATAGTCTGTGGTGAGCAGTAAGAGTGGCAACAGAATTTATCCAGGCTGCAACTTATTATAATCTGTAAAAACATATATTGTGCTCTATCAGTACCTGCTTCTGCTATAACCCCACAATATGTTTTCCTCTATTACAGTATTTTAAACAATCTGAGAAAGGCATGTATTGTATGATTCTTTTTCCTGCTGAGGCCATTTAATGTTAGATCATTATTAACGATAGTTATGTTAATTAAGACTTCTTGGTAACAAATGTAGGTGAGAATGCTTTATTTAGTTTAAAATATTACAACCAAATTCACTTTATATGTCTGACACAGAAAAAAAATCATGGGCAACAATGATACGAACATTTCAGTTCTGATGTCACAAACAAGGGCACAAAAACAAATGGACATGTGACTCACAAAGCAGACTTCTGACCCTCTTTGTTCCATCGTTTCTTCTGTTCCCTGTTCTTTATTCTCATAAGGAAATTTCTCATGTGGTAGTGTCTAAGACTTTTTTTTTCTAATAATGTGGATTTTCCTTAATGCCAAAGTAAAAAAAAAAAAGCTATGTATGTCTATTTTAGCCTTCCCAGAAGAAATAGGTCAGACCACAATTACCTTGTGTCCAGCCCCACTCTAACAAAACTTTTAGCTAAGCTGCTACATCTTTCTCCTTCTCACCTTCCTTGTTTCTTTCTATATATGGCCCCTCTTAGTTCTACCTAAAATCTCAAAATGTAGTGAAGATGCCAGATATTTTGCTCCTAAGCAGCTCCTGCCCCTAATCCTAGAATTTCTGAGCCTAGATAAATCTGTAGTTTTGGTTCGGAAATTCCTCTTCAAGAAGGATTTAAAAAAAAAGCTGAAGCACATATTTACCAAAGCCTTTTCTCCATACAGCATGACTAATGAAAATGAAACTCTCCTTGAGTGAAGCCAACTCCCTCTTAGAAGAACATTTGAGGAATGGTGCTTGGTTAGATGAAGCAGCAATAGTGTCTGTCTTCATAGCTTCACCCCACCCACGACATGAGCAAGCATCAAGTCTAGGACTCCTTTCACCAGATGTTTCGCTGTGAAGAGAATTAAACCAGACTCTGGTCCCTCTGGTATTGTAGGAATTGAAAAGAACCCTATGTAGACAGTCAGAAGGCCTGGCTCTATAATTTTTAAAGCTATTTAACTATAGGCAAATCACTTAGCCTTTTTCAACCTCAGTTTTACATTCTGTATGATGTGATCACAACATACTTTCTACCTCTATCATAGGGGTTGATGTTAGGATCAAATGAGATAATGCATGTGAAAGTAGCCTGTAAACAGTAACACACCATAAAAATAATACAAATATTATTAATATTAACTTTCTTATCACTCTCAGGCAGTGCTAAAGCTCAAGCTGCTGCTTAAAGCAGCTCAACATTATCTTTGCCCCACTCTGTTAAAATCCCCTTACTTCGACTTTATTTATCAGTTTCCCAGGTGCCTAGGAGGTAGGATCCCGGTGGAAAAAAACTAGGCACTTTTTCCTTCTAGGACTTTAATTATCTGGGCCCCTATTTTAGTGATTTGGATTTCTACATCCTATCCATCAAACACCTGTAAGATTCTGGCAGCATTTAAATCTCATTTTGGAAAGATACATAATGTAGATTTTATTATTCTTGCCCACCCCACTTTATTAAGCCAGGCTTATAATTTGTGCACTTTAAAAAATTATTTACTTTTGCCATTTCCCCAATGGGCTCTCTTCTTCCTATTCATGATCTAAGTTTTGTTCAGAATGGCATCAAGAGAATGAGAAAATTACCTGTAATCTTGTTGTCTGATCTAAGATTGTCACAACAGATCACTATTCTGGGAATAGAAACATCTATAGCAGCCTCTTGGGGAGTGCTCCTAACTCTCCTTTCTCTCTGCCTCACACAGTTTTCCACTTAACAGGTCACAGCCAGACTGCTGGAAGCCTCACCATTGCCATCCCTAAGGGAGTGAGAGGGACCTCACTAGAACATTTGGAAAAAAAACAAAAGAATCCCAAAGCCCAGGGAAGCCTCAGGACCAGCTTCTTGGGGTACACCACAGGTATGACCTAGGGCAACATTTTCCAAATGCATCTGACTGCAGGACTCTCCTGAAATGCATATTAAAAGGATGAACCCACCCAATCAATTCCCAAGGCCCAACAACACCTTTTTAACAACAGCAATCCAGTAATTCTTATGGTTAGGCAATTTTGGGAAACACTGATGCAGCAGAAAAGGCCCAAAGGTTAGGAATCTAAAGACCCAATAGGTTTGTGACTTCACTATTGACAGTGATGGTTTCTCCATCAGTTGAAAAAAGTGTGCTGAGGGGGTGAATTACAACATGTTACTTCAGCCTCTCTCAAAGGCTATCTAAGATCTCATCAGGTTGTCTACATTAAGTTTTGCAGACTATTCAGAAATATTTACAGATGTGGCTAGGTACCTCGAGTTTGAGTGGCAGCCTTTCCCCATCCCCATATCCCCAGCGTGCCCAGTCCTGTGCCAAATGCAGAGTGAGGATCATAAGAAGGGAGAAGAGAAGCCACCATCTCTGTGAGACCTGTCCTGTGTTAGTGATGGTGGGCAGTAACACTCAAAGCTGCAGTAACTAAGCCCCTGGCGAAGCAAAGAGTGAGCTCCCCCATGAGCATGCTTGAGTAGAATAGCTGACACACATCACTAAGTCCATGGCCACTGTCCCCAACTTCCTAATGAGTCTATGCATGGCTTAGAGAAGGAGTTCATCTACCAGGGGACACCCCCTGCCACCTGCATCCGCACTCCCTCCTCCATCACATCCCTGATTCAGTTGTGACTCACAGGCAAACAGAGCTCATGTGTCATTGCTCTGAGCTCCCTGCAGCTCACCTCTCCTGGTCCTAATTCACCTCCTTTCAGTTCAGACTTTTGAATATTGGCTTTTCAAATTACTGAGTGTATCTTCAAGCAGGATGATGGACAAACACACACAACACTTAAATATCAAAATATTCCCATTTAAATGTAAAAAAACCTTTAAATCTCTGTGTTTATTATAATTTATCCATAGCACTACTTCATACTACATGTATAAAATCTAATTCTTTCTTGGGCATGTCTTATTTCCCTATTAAATTGCAGGGTCCCAGTGGACATAGAGTATGTCCTACACAGACTTACTTCATACCCCAATAAAACCTAGGAAGGAAACTAACATGTACAAGCACTTTCTATGCAAGACACACTATTCAAGGGAAAAGAAACAAAGGGATACATAGAGAAAAGTCAGGGGTGCTGAGGATAGCCAGCTTTGCCTTGTTTATTCAACCTTATCTCCTGTGCACACACCCAGAAACAATTGTTTTTTCTCTCTACTGAAGGCCTGGAAGTCTGAATGATTTATGCAGCTCCACAGAGGACAACCTGGTCCCGACCCCCCAGGTTATTCCAGTAGCCTGCTATCTTCTTTGTATTTTTTTTTTTTATCTTCTGTCTGTAGTTTTGTCATCCTTGGGATTACAGGTTTCCAATTTTCATAATTCTTTCCCATTGCTACCTTCAACCTTCACCAAAATCATACATGCCCACAGCTAAAAAAAAAAAAAAAGCAGTATTTTTGGTCTCTGTAGTTGGTGCTCTTTGGTGGTGAGAAGCCTGACACAGTGTATAAAGCGATAATAGCTACTGCAGCTACCCAATATTCTCCAAAATTGCCTGAGCAAGTTGAAATCCAAAGCTGGTGACTAAGAAATGTTTTCATCATCTTTTCCATCTGAACTGGGGCCCAAACAGACTAGACCTAGGCTTTCAGAGACCAGGGACACTACCAAGTCTAAAACTCAGCACCAGGGTTATGGCTTGTGTCTTCCAGCCCTTGGAAGTGCCAGCACTGGGTTGAACTGTCCTGCTGATTCCTCTGGGATAGGCCAAAGCAACTGTGAAGTCCTTTGGTGGGCCAGTTCTCCAATGATACCAGTTCATCCCTGACTCTCACCCAGCCGCCTCTTTATTTCATTGCAAACATGGGACATTTTTGGAAATACCATGAAGTACAATGGATACTAGTGAAATGATACTCTGAAAATAGGGCCCAGCTCCAGTCAGGTGGTTCTGGAGAAAACCGAGATGCTGAAGAAGAAACATTCTTCAGAGGTTGTCCATGGATCCACAGATAGGGAACGAGTCACTGCTGGAATAGGGGATAGCAAGGTCAAGCATTTTTGTCTTCCAGTGATTTAACCCAACCATGTATCCCACTATAAGAGTGCAGGGTGAAATGCTTTGATAAAAGCCTATCAGATAAAGTAGAGGCTGCGAGACACCCAAGAGTGGATGGAGTAAGGAATTCAGGGCTAAACACTGGAAAAGAAGAATCAGTTTTGTCCTTGAAGAGAAACAAACATATGAAGTGTGTCGACTTCTCACACCTTGAGTAGGAATCAGAAATTTGGGCTGGGCTCAGCTAGGCAGTTCTTCTGTTGGTTTTGGCTGGACTCAACTCATATGTTTGCAATCAGCTGAGAGTTAACAGGCTGTCAAATAGCGTAACAGGGGTAACTGGGCCCTTTTCTCTCATCATGTAGCAAGATAGTCCTGGCTCATTTATTTGATGGTGGTTTTAAGGTTCCCAAGAGCTGCAAGAGAGGACAAGCCCCATTCACAAGAACTTTTAAGTCTTTACTTGTGTCACATTTGCTATCGGGCCATTGACCAAATCAAATCACATGGCCAACTCCAGATTCAAGGAGTGGAAAAAAACACTGCACTTCTTGATGAGAAGGGAGGAGTTTGTGGCCATTTTTGTAATCTACATAAATTACAAAATCCAGAGAGATCTAGCTTTGGGATTTAGGCAAAATGTATCACTTAGGCAAGGGTGGGAACAGGAAGTGCTCCTTCCTGAGAAAGCAATGTCCTTCATCTCCCGAAAGCATCTACAGAGTTGCCTAGTTAGGCCAAGAGACACATGCTCCACATCCTTGGTGTCTGGGAATAGCAGAAACGATTCATGGTAAATGAAGTACAAAACCAGAAAAGGCTGAGTGGAATTTGTGGAGGAAATGGCCCACATTTCAAATATGCTATTTTCCTCTTAAATTCATTCTCATTCTTTTCTATTTGCATTACTGCTTTCTCTTCTTTTTCTCCCTTTTCTCTTTCATGTGTGTATTTTAAGCATTTATCAAAAGGCACCTGATGACAACCTACTCAGAGTGCAGAGGGAGGCGGGGCTCTGTGTGTGGCACCAACCTGTGGAAAGTTGAGAAGAGGAAGAGAAGAGCCCTTAATGTCCAAGACTCAAATACTGATGTGTACAGCAGAACGAGAAAAAGCAGTTTATGTTCTCAGAATGGAAAAAGAAATAACACTTAGACAGCTTTCAAAAGGTATACTCTCTTTTGTTTCATCCCAGCCACTCAAGAATTGTCATTCAGAACAGCAAATTGAAGTCATTTCTGTGATTGTCCCAGAGGTCACTGTCTCAGCTCACCAAAGGCTTTTTGATTTTAGTGTAACAATAGTCATTGACTAGTGACAGGGAAGTGATGGGGATAAAAGGTATATTTTGCCTTGAAGCTATCTTCTCTTGTCAGCAAAAAGCCTTCTTCTAATAGTAGTAATAAATTCTTCTGTCTCTAAGCATAGCACAGGAGGTATAGAAAAGCATACTGTAGGCATAGACAATTTCTGGAGATTAGCAGTCCAGAGCTAGTTTTCTTTTAAAACTGGAAATGGAATCCTGGTTCCATTAAGGAAGGAGGTTTAACTCTACAGGTGAGAAACTCTCTATGTGGGAATATTCCCATGTTGTTTTCTTGATAAGTTTCTCAAACTAGTTAGACGGCAACAGAGATTTGAAATCAGCCTCCCTTGAAGGCTGCCTCCCATCCCTTGCCAAAGCAGAGGTCAGCAAATCTTCCAAGGTGATGGCCAGAGAAAGTCCTGGTCCTGCTGGCTCTTGGGATTGTGTCTTGTCCCCGTAGGCTGCATCTTATTTCTAGTCATCCAGAGAGATGTTGAAAACATCAGACCACAAGGGACATCCTGGTTGGAAAGTCACTCTAGGAAAGAGCAGAAAGAGCCCGACATTAAACCACACACTAGGTAAACAAGGCAACCAACAACAGATGGTTCACTGGGCAGAGTCCACAACCTGTTCAGAGCCAGGCTCACCCTGACTCAGGACGTTTCACTAGACTTATGATGACGGATCCTAAGCCTCAACTGAAGCTGAAGCCAACATACACCTGATAGAACTTAGTTCTGTGGCCAAGGCATAACTTCTCGCCCTCTTAGGGTAACTAAAATGCTTACAGCTCCACAACAGCAGGTGTGGACAGTGTACCATAAATCTGAAATCATTTGAAAGTTTCTTCCCTATTTATGGTACTATAGTCATTGCATTTTTCTATTTAAAGGACAAAAAAGACACTTAATTGTTTTGTAGAGGTTAGTAATAATGCCAAGATCTTTTTTCTGTTCATATTCTTTCTCCTCATACTACACACTAAAGAAAATATCAGCTTGGAATCACTAAAAACAAAATGGCAAGGAGGCAGGAGCAGAAGCAACAGTGTTTGGAGAGTGGTCTCCAAAGCATGGAGGTCAGAGGAACTTTCACACCCCACAGTAGACATCTATGGCTGTCCCCAGTGTTTCTCTGAGGTCCAGAGCTCACATATGGGGGCTAAGGGATGGAGTACACTGCTCTTGGCATTTAGGGAGTAAGCAATAAAGTCTATATAAGGCCACTTACACAAGAGACGGTGAACTGGGCAGGCACCATAGGATTTCCTTCACATACACTGTACACAGTATACAGTTTATACTCAGTAAAATGTCAAAGGAGGAAAGAAGTAGTAAGTTGTCCTTTGTAAATAGCAGTGGCTCTTAAACTTCTCTGCGATGTGGACTCTTGTTAATTTGATATAAGTTACCAACCCTGGCCTCAGTGGGGAGGAATGCACATACAAGCATGCACTGAACATTCTGCGCACAGATCTCAGAAGCCCCCCAAAAGGCCTACTGTGATGATGGTGCTTAGAATCCCTGATGCTAAGTGCTTCTTAAAGCTGGTTGCTAATTATCAAATGCTCTCTGTGAAACTATTTACACACCTCTATTTTCTGCCTTTATTCAACTCTCCAAGGCCTCATGCTTACTTCCTTCATCAGACCCTGGATAGAGATTGAAAATGACGCCTGCCTAACATCCGCGGGGCAAATTCCCCAAGCAGGACGACTGGGCTCCCTCACCCTGGCCCCCAGGCGGCACCTCAGGGTACGGGGGCCTCCTGCTCTGCTCTCCTTCCTCACGGCCTCCCCAGCCCGGGAGGGGACCCCGCCTGCCCGCCATGCCGGGCAGTCCCTGCTCAGCCCACTTGGAGGAGGGGCACCAGACGCGGCCTCACAGTTTTCTTGGCGGGCTCCTTTTTCCTCTTCTTCTCCGAGTTGCTGTGGTAGGGCAGGTCGCGGCTGCGGTAGGACGGGCCGCGGCTCAGCTCGAGCTCGCTGTAGGGCGGCAGCGCGTCGTCGGACGCGTCCTCCTGGTCGTCCTGCGACTCGCCCGCCTTGTAGGTGCCGGGCGGCGACCAGGCGTAGTAGGAGGCGCTGCGCTGGCTGAGCTGCGCGCTCAGCTTGGACGGCGTCTCGAGGCTGCCGCCGCGGCTGGCGCCCTCGGGCCGCGGCTGGCGCTCCAGCACGCCGCTCAGGTACGAGTGGTCGTACTTGGGCGCGGTGCCCGGCGTCCGGCTCACCAGCCGCGGCAGGTGCGCGTCCTCGGCCGGCCGCCGGCGCGGGGGACTGTAGGACCAGCCGCGGTCCGCGTCGGTCAGGGGCTCGCGGCTGCGGCTGCGCGGGCCGTAGTACTCCTCCAGCGAGCCGTCCTGGTAGAAGCCCCCGTGCGCGCGGGACTCGGAGCGCTCGAAGCGGCTCCCGCCCCGGGCCTCGTGGCTGTTGCCGTCGGCCCTGCGGGGCCGAGGGCCGTAAGAGTCCGTGAAGGCCGCCAGCTCGTCCATGGAGACGGCCGGCACGCCCGTGGCGAAGTTCTTCCGGGACAGCATCTCGGATTTGGAGCGCTGCTGGCTGCGGGCAGAGGAGGCACTGGTCAGTCGACCCGGCACTGCGCATGTGCCGAACCCCGCCGCGCAAGGTGGGGAGCCCGAGGCTGGGTTCTCAGAGCACCCACCGCGTTATGCGGCCTCGGTCAGGAGACCTCGGTGCTTGTCTCAGCTCTGCACCTGGCTGAATGAATGAAATCTTGGGCACCTCTCACGCCTCAGAATTTCAAGTGAGGGTAACCGTGTATCTCATGGGTTTGTGCGAAGGATCAAAATGGAGTTGTGTGGATAGAAATATTTTGTGATCTATAGAGTGCTGAAACACCGTGGGGCCGCCTTCTGATCATCAGGATGTGACCTCTGGTTGACAGCCCCACATCTCACTCCACCCACCCTGAAAGCCAACGTAAGTGGCAATACGCACAGTTGTGGCCCCAGGAGCCCCTGTGGTATATGGTAACACACAGGCCTTTTCCTCCTTCAGAACCCAGGGCCAAGTTACCTCTTAGGGCAGGAGGCCAGAGGGACCCGTGCAGTAGGTAAGAGAAAGGCAGTGTCTACTATCTTTCAAGGTAAAGGACAGGAAAGTGGTAAAGGTGCTTTTCAGGGGGAAGTGGTCACACAAAACTAATTGCAAATCTTGGCCTTGAATGCCTGTTAGCTATATCACCCCGGTAAATTCCTTAGCATCTGTCAGCTTACATTTCCCCAGCTTAAAGTAGGGACATTAATAGTAGCTGCCTTTTTAGAGTAATGAGAATTAAATCCAACAGTACAAAGTGGTTAGCATTTTACCTTTCACAAAACAAATGATCAACAATAATGGAAATGATGGGTGGGATTTTTTTTAGAGGTTATAGGATAAAATATATGAGAAGGGCAGAGATATGTTAAGGTTCCTCAAGGGGTCTAGAGCACCCATTTCAAAAGGTCTTGAATGATTTACACATCGTGTCTCAAGTGTTCCCTTGCTTAATGAATGTAAGATGTTCAATAGCCTATAGAAAGAGATATGGCAGGATAACCCAGAATGGCAGACAGTGATACTATTGGATAACAAGAGCCTCAGATCTACTCTGCCTTCCAGCTCCTGCCCTGTCATGTCCAGCACCAAGTCTGCCCCTCATAGCCATCACCTGTGCCTGAAGCTCTCCCGATCCTCTTTGTTATACTCCACAGCTGAATGCCCCCGGCTCGCCCCGCTGTTGCCGCCCATGACACCTGACCAGTAGTCAGGATTGCTCTCCAAGTCTCCAGACACAGGGAACTGCTTGCTTCGCATCTGATGGTAAGACTGGCGGAAATTGCTGTCCTCCTCATGCAGGGAGCTGAGTTCTGAGATGGTGTTGTTATCTGCAACAACAAAATCAAGCATGATAGAGCTTGCTACATGTTAAACAGTAAGGGAATGGAATTCTGTTAAGAGCTGTGACCATAGGCTGCAGGAAACTCCTGCCTGAGGGCCTCAATCCTGTCCAGGGTGGGTTATACATATTAACTAGTAATATTTGTGTTCTTAGCTCCGCAGGAACTGGCTCCAGTTGGAAGCCTACTTGTTTACAGAGAGGGAGGCTTCCTACATGCTCTGTTCTTGGAATAGAAAAACCACTGTTATTGTTGCACCTAAGGCAGGCTTTCCAGAATTTGGTCATCTGTAGCTGGCCCCTCCTAGTACATCATCATCCTTGCTCAAATGTTTTCTTCTTCCTGTATAATTCTGTGATGAGCTGTGATTATCCCAGGCATGTTGGGCCAAACAGGGAGAGAGAAGCTACAGAATCTTCCCTACTGTTGGCCCAGTCCCAAGATGGGCCTTCAGAGCCAGTACCACCACATGTTTTAGAGGTACCCCATTCTGGCCTCCTTGGTCTGTGCCCATCACCACATAGCAAGAAGTCCACAGATCAAGGGGAAATGCACAGCCAGTGTCCATATGCCCCCCTTCTAGCTCACGTTCATCCAGGAACCTGGAATATCCTGCCTGAGTGGCACCAAGTCTACTTCCAGAGCCTGGGTAGACCTCTTCCCCTCTAATCCAAGTTTTCCAGGTATATGTGACCTTGGGTGGCCAGGCCAGCTGTTTGGAGGTTTGGGAAGAAAAGGAGGGTGGGCTGTACTTCTGGCCTGTGTGCCTCTACTTGTACTCTGGCCCGAGCCCAAAAATGTAAAGGGTGGGTGGTCTAGTCATAGCCTCCTCATTTCCTAAGGTGGCATATGTTAGCTTTTTGCAAAAGCACTTGTGAGCAAGGACCAGAATCACAGTCAAGAAAGAAAGAAAGAAAGAAAAAAAAAACCTAACTATTTATTTATAAAACTTTGAAATGTACTGAATTTCATTGTACTTTAAAAATAAATCTAGTGAATCTATTTGCAATGTAACTGAATCCATTTGTTTTCTAAAATCCTTTCATTAGAACTTCAAAATATTATCCAAAACAGTATTCACCAGGTTTAAGGCCTGGCTGTTGAGTGAGAGGTAAGCCAAGATAAGATGTGGAAAGCACAAATGTGTGTCTCAGGTTCCCCCCTACTTCCTTCCTCTCTGTCCCCAACACCTTGGAGGGGCAGGGAATTTTTGCACAAAGATGAGGAAGAGCCTCCCAATGCAGCCTCCTAGTCCTATTTCACCAGGGACACAGGGTTTACCAGGAATGACATTCAGTTCAATCATGCAGTTTTTAATTATAATTTTTAAACCTTTTCTTCCTTCTAAGGAGAAGGGCCTATGCTTATTTCAAGGAAAATATGTCAGATACTATTGATCAATAAAATCTAGAAATTCCCCTTTCTCATGATCCCTGTGAATCCCAGGGACTATACAGAAGACAACTTTAAAACATACCAAATGAGACTATGGAACAATAACATTGTTGGCTCACCACTTTCCTTAAGCTTCAGGTAATACTTGATCTTCTTCATCTCTCAGATAGTGAGAGCGATCTATGTTTCACTGTTCACAGTGATGGACTATCTGAATTGTATGTTACACTAACATTTCTGCCAAGTTGAACATGAACATCAACATCTCCAGCCTCACAGACACCAAATAATGTGACTCTAGGACAAGGGTAAGCAAACTTTTTTTGTTAAAGGCCAGAGAGTAAGTACTTCAGGCTTTGTGAGCCATACTGGCACAACTATTCTGCCATTACAGCATGAAAGCAGTCATAGACAATACGTAAGTGAATTGGTATGGCTGTGTCCCCAAAAAAACTTTATTTACAAAAATAGGGAATGGAACATACTTGGCTCAGGAGATACACTTTGCTGACCCCTGCTCTAGGACTTCCCACACTAAAAACATCCTGAAAACAACTCCCTGGTTAATAAGGGCAAGGCAAATGAGGACCATACTGGCTAACAAATTCATGAGTCTGGACCTCAAATTCTCAATTCGTACAGAATCTATTACTCCCTGCCCCAACCTGAAACCATGAGATCCATTTTATAGTGAGATTTTCAAGATTGTCCCACTTCCGTGATCTACGCCACTGTTTACTTTGCTCTCCAGGAATAAAACCTCCAAAGTAAACAACATTCCTACTTCATCTCTACACAGTAATGTCACCCTGCAGGTTCCAGATCTGTGTTCCCGTTCTGGCACTGGCACTGAGCACTGCTACTGGTTATTTTCCCTCTCTGCCTCACTTTCTTCCTCTGTACAATGAAAGAGATGGATTAAACAACCTGAGTCCCTTACAGCTCTAGCATTCAAAAGTTCTATGAGCTACATGGGTGTGGTCTCTGAACAGAGTATGCTGCTACAGCTATAGAGCCACACACAGTTTGCTCAAAAATTTCTTGTGTAAAGAGCACAGGACTAGGAATCAGAAGAACTGGGTACTAGTCCTGATTCTGGCTTTTGTCTCCTCATCTTCACACTGCAAAGGCTGACCTAGGCCATCTCTAAGGTACCCTTCGACTCTAAGATTCTATTACCTTATGACCAGCCAGCCCCTGGAGACCATTTTAATCAAGGTAGGCAGGCAGGAGACATCACCTAAACCAGAATCCACCCTTCAGTTTTAACCTTAGTTGTCGACTTTTTCTCCAAGCTGTGAGATTTACAGATTTCCTGCACAGGCTTCTCCTTGATCCCTGACTCACTCTGTCTCTGGCCCCTTACAGGGATCCATGACAACACTGTTACAACTAGCTTGTCAAGTGCAGTGACATCTGCATTCCTGACATTCCAATCTGGAGATGGTCTTTTTATAGCCAGTGTGGTGGGAGGATACAGCAATGGATACAACGCAGACAGGATGAATTTAGAATTGCAAACTGGGTGGAATATGTTGTCCTTAATCTGAATAAAGCTCCTCTAGTCTGGGACTGTTTCCCCAACAATTCCATCAAGTCTCTTGTTGGTTCCAAGAAGAGGAGGGTTCAAAGAGAGAGCGTAGTGACCTCACTCCCATGCCTGCCAGCACCCTCTGATAATTAGCCTGTCCATGTCAGACCTGCCCTGTGTTACCTCCTGTGATAGACGGTAATTTGGAATCCACCCCAGGAATCAGCTGTGTCAGCTACAAAGTCTCCAAGGGCTGGGGGTGAGTTAAGTGTTGGGGCCTTGCCACCTACAGACTTAGTAATTAAAAAGTTCTTTTGAGAAGAGGAGCTGCCTCTTTGCTTGCCCTTAATCTTTGATGTTAGGCATCTCAGAGGAATGCCAGCCTCTTTTCCCAGATTGATTTGCCAGACTTGTTCTTTCACTTTCATTGGCGCCTCCATGCAGTAGGTTGGCAGCTGGACTGTTCAATGCTAGGGCCCTTCATGTTGGGAAAAACCGATACTCAAACTTCCACATTTTAAATCATTGTTTTGAATGTATTTTAAAGGGAATAGTAGGGAAAGACTTTTAATAAAGCATACCAAACTCCAGGATTACAAAGCCCCAGCGATACTGATTGCCGCATGGAGAGATACAACATAAACCAAGGTGGTACACGATTGCTCTACTCTTCACACCATGAGCCCTTTTTCTCCCCTCTATGTATACAGAGCCACTTTCTTCAGTAGTGTCACCAGCACCCTGCTAGCTCTGAACCTACAAGCTCAGAGCTGCCCAAGTTTGGTAACCTCCAAATCCCCTTTAGCTACTAACTCTTGCATGATGCACAGATCACATAAAACCAACAAATGCTCACATCTGCCTCTCATCCTTCTGGCTGGATCAAACTGAGCCAGCTCCTTCTCAACATAGTACAGGACCTTCATGGAGTCTCTCTCTTTGTCAGCTTGGATCCGGTAACCTTTGCGAACTGTTGAGAAAAGTACAAGAAGGTGAGCTGAAAAAGGAAAATATCAGGAGAAGGAGGCCTCCATTCATTTTACCAAGTAGAAAGCATGGTTCCCAATTATAACAACTCTTCTTGAAATCACCTAGAAATAATAATCTATATTTATACACATGTGACCATACCTAAGATCCCCTTTATTAGATGGTGCCACTGGAATGAAGGATCTAAAGGTCAATAACAAAATTCCACTGCAGTATATTTTTAGTCATTTGTTAACCTGTTTCCTATCTTCTGACCTCTACGGTTCCACTTAAAGCTCATCTTCTCAAAGATTTTGAGTTCCATTGGAAGAGAATACTCACACTAAGAAAATACCACTTTCTAGACTGAGGACACATGTCACTCTACAGTCTGAGGATCACATCTTCATTCTGTGGGAGCATAGGTAGCTTTAAAGCATGACACTCAAACATCAGGGACTTTGACAAAGGTGGCCTGAAAGCCTCTAGTTGCCTGGGAGGTAGTGCAAAAATTCCTTAAACTGAGTGGTACATAAGAGCTAATATTAGATTTGAGACCATATGCACATTAGTATAAAACATAATACAAAATATGTGGATTTTTAATCATGGTCCCATTTTATTTCTTTAGTATTTTCCTTTTAGGAAAAGGAATACTGTATTTTAGACATAATTAACTCAACCTGCTTCTATGTGGTTATAAGCAGGTATTATTTTCAGGGCTTAATGAAAAAACCAAAACCAAAGCAGGAGAGATAATAGCATCTCCTACATACCCATCACTCATATTGTCAGGGGCAAAGGCTGTAAGCCCCATATCACTTAAGTATCAGTCTAGCCCAACACCAGCCCCAGTGGTGATCAGACACCAGCAGGCCTCAGGCACAGAGAAGAGAAAGAAAAAAACAAAAAAGAGAAGGGAATGGTGGGATACGGATAGAACAATAATGGTAATTAGACAACACTGGGCCCTGAAAATGTGCCAGGTACTGTGCTAAATGCTTTACAGGGACATCTGTTCTTCACAACCACTTCAAGAAATATTGTTATTAGCCGCATTTTATGGTTGAGAAAACTTTGGCTCAGAGGGGTTTCATAACTTGTCCAGGAATAATTCGGCAGTGCCAGGGCTGGAACCATGTAGTGTGATAGACGCTTAAGCTGTATTAGGGCATCTTGCCTCTGTAGAGTCCAGGAGGAGAGACGGTAAGAAGAGGGAGGTGAGGAAAGCAAGGAAGTACAGCCCAGAGTAGGAAATGCTCTTAGGGGTGCCATGGGTATATGGTCTGCAGCATGGCTCTGTCTTCCAATGGGGCAGGACTGTACAATGGGATGTCAGCTGGTGACCTAACCCTACCATTTCCTCTTCCCAAAGTGGGGCAGATACGTAAAGAAACCACATGACTGCACGTGCCTCCAGAGAAAACCCTGCTTTATAGTCTCTGGTCATGTTACCCTGACTGTGGACAAAGCCCTCCTACACAAGCTATTTACATGGAAGATTGAAATATAAAATTCCACAGCACTCTAATCACAGCCCAAGCACTGAAGACAGGGAAGTCGCCCACACACCCATTTGCAGGTGCACTGATTTTCTAGATGAGAACATACTGGGCAGTCCACATTCATCTCAAACTGTGGAATTACTTAGAAAAAAATTAACGAATCCCAGCACACGCTTTTTAGTGGCACCTTCTCCCAGAGGTTAGATCCATAATCCTTGCGCGGAAGCAATTATTAGCAGAAATGATTTTATTTATTGAGCTACACATTCTTCCATCTCTGCAGAGGCGTTTCCAGAGTAGTACAGACAGTTCAATTAAATTGCAATTATCCCACGGAACTGCTATGTCTGTTCTGGAGGCAGTTATGTCTGATGGATGAGGGCTGGGAGGTAGGGAACTAGGCATCTTGTAGGCATGCTACTGCTGGCTTATTAAGGGACCTCAAATGATGACCTAATACCTACGACTCAGTTTTCATGTCTATCAAATGCAACTAATACTTCTCAACTTCAAATAATCTCTTAAAGAAGAGAGAACAACTAAGACCAAATCAGTGGAGCATGTTGAGTTCTCTGTAAGTATCAGGACCAGCTCAAATGCCACCTCATCCAAAGGGCTTTCTTTGATTCTCATAGCTAGAAAAGTTCTGTGTTTGTCTCTCTAACTTACAAATCATTTGGTTCAAACTTTTATTATGGCCCTTATTATAGTTTGTTTCAAGTTATTTGTATAAATATTTAATCTTCTCAAAGATTCTTGAAGGAAAAGAACCCTTATCACTCTGGATCTCCATGGGCCTAGAACTGTGTTTTACACAGAGTGGGCACTTAATAAATGTTTGTGGAATTGCAGCCAGCCTGAGATGGGGTCAGGGTTAATAGTTTCTTTGAAAAGTGTATTTTCAGTAGAGCATCCCTCTCTAGACTGTAAACTCCCCGAGGACAAGGACTAGGTCTCTCTGTTCACTTCTGTGTCCCTAGCACCTAGCATAGAGCCTGGCACATTGTAGACACTCAAAACACGTGTGTTTACATAAATGAATGAATGAATGAGCAGAAATTGGGAATAAAAACTACATTACAAGAGATTAGGAAGGAGGGCAGATGTGGCTATGTAGGTGGTTTACTGGAGAATTTTGACCAGGCAGGGAAAAGCATGAATGGTAGCCCGAGGAAAGCAGCAAGGTTTAAGTAAATATTGTGGTTAGTATTATTGATTTTTTTTTAAGTAAAGAAAACTAGCATATTTGTAGGCATTAGGGAAGGGGCCTAGTCCACCTGCAGCTGTGGCTTTATCTAGGTGTTCTAGTATATGGTAAACATTCAGTAATACTGAGATAAAGTCATCGGGGGGCTGTTGCTATAGGGAACGATGTGCCAGCTGTCCCCTGGCAGTGAGAGATGGCTGCTGCTCTGAGCAACAGCTGGAGGATCCTCAGTTAATTGCAACTTGGACTAGAGCTTGGATTGTTGTCTATGTCATTATAACAAATTACACTCCTCATTATGATACAGATTTGATTGTGTATGTATAGGTTATGATGTCCTTGAAAAGTTAGAGTAACCATTTATAACTCAAATGAAGATAATAGTTTTGCCTTCAATACTGGCATTATAAAGATTTTCCACTGTACAAGTTACTTTCAGCTTTGACGTTTCAGAAATCTAAATTCCTTCAGTTTTTTAAAAAAAGACAGAGGCAAAGTATTGATCTTTAGACTTTAGGGGCAGCATCTATTTGGTTTCAGTAGCTAAAAATCTAGGCAATTCTCCCTTTAAAAGGTATTATTCCATTTTTTAAAAATGGTAAGCTACAAGTTCGTGCAGCACACTAAACTATTCTCTCATCCTGGTAGAATCTGGCTCTATGTCACATATATGCTCAGGAAACACCAGAAAACCTTTCTTGATCCCTCCTCTCCAAGGGTGAGATTTTCCTTTCTGAGCCAGCATCATGGAAGAATCTTATCATATATTGCCTTGTATTACTTACTCATTTTATTTCCATTCACGAGCTCATAGCAACTACCCTGCTAGACTGTAAATTCCTTGAGGACAGGGAAAATTTATAGGCATTCATTAAATTTTTCTTGATTTGAAAGCAAATAGAATGGTGTCAGATTGATTTTTATCTGTAATTTGTCTGAAGATCAGAGAACTCTCTGATGTATGGTGATGTTTTAATGGGAAATGTCCTAGACTATTGGCCAAAGTCTAGCATATTTGGAAAATGGCTTCTCTCCTGGTGATGTTTCAGTTTAGGGTCGATGGATGATTTATTTCTGTTTTCGAGTTCAGTCTGGTCCAAGTCCTTTGGTTGGTGTGGCTCTTCACACTTGAGCTCCTCTAATTCATCAGCCTTGCCAACTTTGATTTTACTGAAGAGGGAATATTGGGATATTCACTTTGATGCCAAACTATAATTTCAAAAAGTCTTACTGTTAAAAGATTTGAGGTGATACTTCTGACCCAATTAAAGCTCAGCTATTTTTCAGCTAAGTTCCCCTTTATAGGCAAAATTCAACTTGTAAAACTTGCAAAATAAAAAAAGTCTTTGGGCAGATACCCATGGATATAGCCTTGTTCTTCCTGTCCTATCTTAATGAGCTAAGTAAGGCTGTTTATGGATGATGGAACAGCTGCCAGATTCCACCCCCCAGGTGACAGCAGCTCAGTTGTGGGGGAAGTGATTCTTAAAATTTGCATATTCTCTGTATACATACAGTAGGCATATATATATATAGACACACATTCTTATTAATTTTGAAAATGACATTTAAAAACCCTACTTGCCTACTCAATTCTTTTACACAAATAAGAATTCACAGGTATATGTGGAATAAAATGGATTAGAGCAAAGCAAGAGTAGATGCCGTAAGACCAGGTAGGACATAATAGCATTAAGCAAGGTGGGAGGACATAGCAACGAGGACTAGGATAGTTGCAGTAGACATAGAGGAAAGTAAACCAATTCAGGGTTATTTTGAGGTACAATCTAAAGGACTTGGTGACCAATTGGATGAGGGAAGAGAGGGAAAAGGAAGAGAAAAGAATGAAGTCCCTGCTTCTGCTTTGGACGATGGAGGTGGACAATGATGCCATCCACTGAGATAAGATATATAGAAACTGGTTTGAAGTGAAGAAACAGCAGATTAATTCAATTTCCTAGAGGCTGAGGTAGGAATGCCAGCAAGACATCCAGATGGAGATATTCAGAAGGCAGTTGGATACACGGGACTGAGGAGCAGAAGAGAGGGTGGAGATGATTATTGGAAGACATCAGCATATAGATGACAGTTGAAACCATGGGAGTGGATTACATTTCCTAGGGAGAGGACATCAGACAGAACAGGGACATCTGGAGGATGCAGCACAGCAGAAAAACAGCCAGCATACAGAGAGATGTTAGGAAAAGTTACAAAGTCCAGCGTTGAGAAAGGCAAAGAAAGATGAGTGGGTCAGGGGTGGCAAATGCTTTTGGGAAGTCAAGGGAAGTAAGGATTGAAAAGCATCTGTTAGATTTTGCAAAAGCCAATCTTGGCAAGAGATGGTTTCTGGAGCAGTGAAAGCGACAGCAAGATGGAAGTCAGTTGGGGACTTGGTGAGAGCAGAGGGAAGGAGTTTGGCTATGAAGAGGAGAAAAGGGATCGGGAACATATCAGAGGACTACAGGGTTTTTTGCAAGTTGTTGTTGCATTTTAATGGGAGAGATCAGAGCATATTCTGAATGCTGATAGAGAGGACTCTCTAAAGAAGGAAAGGTTGGAGAGGTGAGGTGGGAACATGGTAAAGTGTGGATATTCAACAAAGAAAGGGCCTTAAAAAGCTGAAGGGGGTGGATCCAGAGCAGCACAGGAGGAGACAGTCTTCTTTCATTGGAACACAGAAGGTCTCAAGTAGCTGCCATGAAGAACGGGAGAAGGAATTAGGATGCCTCTTACCTCTCTCCCTTGCAGTAACCAACTGGCTTAGCTCATCAAAGATGCCTTTTCTAACTACACAGAGTATTCAAAAGAGTATTGTGTACAAATGTAATCTGAAAAATTACTGTTGCTAATTACCCTAAAATTGAAGTAGCATATAAATATAAAATAGGCTAAATTTACATTTTTAGAAGTCATCATTTATCAACACTTTTAATTTTTTTTAAACAATAATCCACATGGAACATTGGCCTAAGCCACCTTTCTTAAAGGAGGACTAGCCAAACACCATCCCTACTGCCGCCCACGGGACCATGAGTGCAGAAATGTGCCAGGTGGGGATCACGAGGAACTATGTGCTGATTTGGCCGGCCAGCCAATGTTGACATGGGCCAGACTAGCTGTGGTGACGTCGATTGCCATCTTTCCTCTTTTTCCTTGCTAACAGAACCTCGATTTTGTTCACTTCCACAGTCAATAGTTGTTTAGGATAAGAGGTAGTCGTGATTAGTTCAAGCCAATCTGGTTTAAGAACAGGTATGGACACAATTCTTGCAGATAAAACTGCAAGAAGTCTGCTGAGTGGGAGAGGAGCTCCTGGAAAAGTTTCTTTCACTCTTGAGAAAAGCGGTGCAAGGCAGAGGCAGACCATTTTATATCTCTGTATGTACCTAATACCCAAAACTACAGTAGTCGTCAAGGGATCATGAGTGGAGCCAGCTGAGTAGGACAGAGGATGTGTTCCAGGTGACAGAACCTAAACCGGAAAGATGCCACCTGAACCATTCAATTAACAAACCCTAGAACTACCCTACCTTGGCATTTCTTGTTATGCCAAGAAATGTGCCAAATAACACATTTTCCTGTTTTTAAAGCCACTTCTAATTACAGTTGGTTAGTATGGCAGGATAAGGCCAAAATGACTGAACTACAACAAGCAGGAACTGGAAAAAGACTAAAAAACGGGAAAGAGGAAGTATTTGCTGTTCTACAAATAAGAATAGTTTTGTTATGAGAATCCGTTAAATAAAAAGTAAGAGGGAAAGGATTCTGGAGGGAAGCGAGGAGAAAGAAGATTGGAAAAAAAAAAAGCAGCAGCCAATAAAGAGCATGAGACAAGTTCCATTGATGTCTTTTTTGCCCACACCATCCTTCAGGGAGAGGGACCATATTGTCTTTATCTCTCTAATTCCCTGTGTGTCCTTGATCATTAAGTTTTACTTCTCAGTCTGTGACTCATTCTGCCTCAGACGTCAGAATTCTACTAATAGTTCTAGGGAGAGAAAAACTCATACACCAATTACTCACTGAGGATATCTACTCCTTCCACAGTCAGGCACCGGCAGTTCATTACGTGGGCTCGATACTCTTCCCCACTGCCCCCGGGAGGCGCTCTAGATACCTCCAGGGGAGAAATGTCTGTTTTACAAACCCTCGTGGCTCATCTACATCTAGGGATTTAAAAATCACCTAAATCTACAACACACACAATGATTACCTTCACTACCCTGTAATCCTTTTCAGTGCTGCAGGAAAGCTACATTTTAATGCCCTTCCACCTCCCTACCCTACCCTGTCCCTCCACCTCTACCCCTGCCAACAGCTACAAATTTATCATGCCCCAAATGGGGCTAATCTTCACCCAAATCAGCTCTCCTCACCAATTACTTCATTCCTGCCTATGATCTGTACCACTAGACAACTTGGGATCATCTTGGAGCCTCCCTTTCATTCATTTCCCAACGTCTCATTGCTTTTTCCAAAGTGTCTCTCAGATTTACCCACGCATTTCAACCCCCATGGTCTCCATCATAATCCAGATGCTCACGCCGGCGTCACTTCAGTGACGTCATAGCTCATGGTCTCTGGCTCTGCTCTCTCCCTCTTATCACTCACCCTCTCACGGTGCCACCCCTGCCTCAGGAATCCGCCTGCTGTGGCTCTCACACCAAGCCCGGCTCTTCTGGATGGGTTTCAAGGCCTTCCCTGATCTGGCTCCCCCATACCCCTCCACTTTCCTCCATCAGTCTGAGAAACTGGACACTGCAAGACAGCCACACTGTGCCATCCCAGCTCTGGGACTTCCCCACACTGGCCTTCCCATTTGGGTGCTCAGCATCCCCCACTCCACTTTCCTAAATCTTGCTCATTCCTAGGCCCAGCTCAAACCTCATCTCCTCCCTGAAGATTTTGTTATCACCCCAACTCTTTCTTCCTCGAACTCCAAGTACCGTACTCTTTAGTATCTAATTGTCTTAATAAAAGTCCATTCTCTCTCTCTCTGATTAGGCCACACTGCTTGTTAAAAAAAAATCATGTCCTATGCTGCTTGCTGACCCTCACGGTACCTAGTGCAGTCCTTAATATGAGGTAGGGACAAGATAACTATTTATTAACCGAGTGATGAGCATTCAAGGGATATCTTGTCTCTTCTTCTCATAGTTTTAGTTATTGAGGAGCCTAGGAAGAAAGCAGGGGTCGGCAATGTTGCAATGTCCTACGGCCCTTAGAAAGCCTGACGTACTCCGAAAGATATCTGACATAGCTGGAAGGATCCACTTGTGGAATGGAGATAGCCATTTTCCAAAGATGTGTCACTGAACTGACTGCACTTGTCAGCAAGGAACCAGGTGGGAGCCGAAGACACGCATGGGGCAGGGCAGTCTGGAACTACATTTACCACTGTGGCTTCCTCCAGTGGAGTCACTTGGTGCCAAGGGAGGTGGATGCGGCTTGTCCATCAGCATGCCAGATGAGGGGGCTCCTCCCAAAGGGACAGAGGGGATGGAGTAAGGGCCAGGGACACCGGAGACAGAGGGAGGGTACCCGGCCTTTGCTGCTTTCCCTGCTTCATACACTGTGGAGGGAGATGAAGAGCAAGAGAGATTATATTGTCCCACCCGCCGCAAAAATCCCACTCACACCAAAAATCCCTGAGGATGCACTTAAGGGAGCTCCTGGATGTGTGTGTGTGTCTGTTCTCCTAGGACTGACTTAATTCATCAGAAGCACTCTCCCACACTCCCTTGGACTCCCCTCCCACTCTACCGAAAGGCAATGACATAAGGAATTACAGTGTTTAGTACCTGGCAACTGAGTAATTAAGCGTTTCTGGGAGCTGTCACAGCAGTATCCTCAGTGACAGTAGCAACCCACTCAAAACCACACTGTCTTTAGGCTGTCTCCGCCCTTCTGCAGGAGGCCTGGCACAGGGGCTGCACAGGGCTGCTTCAAGAAGGATCCTGAACCTCTTCTAGAGAAGGAAAGCAAGCAGTGAACTTGCACATAGCCTCTGCTCTGTGACTTCAAAAGCAGAGCAGATAACCTAATTCCTCCTCAAAACTGCTTTACTCCTAAAGATACTAAAGATACCTGGTGTGTCTCTCTCTTTCAAGATGTGTTTGGTTTATGGCAGGGATGTCAAACTTAACGCCTTAGTGCTTAGACAGTAAGGTAAAAATTGTGACTCCCCAAATGAAGACTAGTCCCTACTGTGGCCCATTTCATCATGGGAGTAAATAAAACTCATCTGCAGTTGGGTGGTACCCAAAAGCCAGTTTGCCCACTCTGCTTATAAAAAGAGGAGGTTCTCTGCATGGGAGGGGATGAACTGAGAAGATTTCCTCTAGTTTGAATGCTTTGAGGAGAGAGCACAGTCTTACCCCACAACCTCACCACCCTGAACCTGCCCTTCTATTTTATCAATAGTGTCAGTGAGGGTTCCAAATGCATTGGGTGACAGGTATGGATAAAAAGCATGGAGAGGCGCATGTAGGTGAGGAGCAAGCAAGGATGGTCATCCCTGAAGCCAGGGGCTCCCAGAGGAGGAGAGAGTCCGGAAAGACCAACTCTTTGGGTGGAAGGAAAGGAGGTGGAAGAAGAACTCTGTCAGATGTAGAGGTGGCATTTCCTTTGATCACCCCACATCTCCCCACTGGTCACTTTACTCACAGGCCTGAGGGCAGCAGCAGGAATCTGGGCAGCATGGGCAGCGGACGTAGCAGCAGCAGCTGTGAGGGCAGCACTGGCACCAGCAGATCCCCACCAGGACGAAGAAGAGGAAGACTCCCAGGATCACCAGGCCAACAAACACCCACTCTGGAGGGATGCACAGAGAAATCCATACTTGAGGCAGCCCACCTTCAGGGCAGGGCGCACCCTGACTGGCACCTCCCTAGTGAAAAGGGGTAAGGAGGAGGAACCTGGGGAAGAAAGCATTTCTTAACAGGGAACAGAGCCCCCAAACTCAAGAGAAACTCTGAGAGTGAGGAATACAGACCTCCCTAGGGCCGGGGGATGGAGGAAAGGGAAGAAGGTGATCGGCATCATATTGAGCACATGTCATGACCAGCACAAAGCAATGGGGGAGTGTCAGGGTCCGGTACTGGGGAAAGGGTTTACCAAATTGACTGTGTCAGAACAAGGATGGGACAAGGGTGGAAAGATCTTGGCTGGGAGGAGGGGGAACCTTGCCTGCTGAGCTATGAAGTGGTGCATTCCGTGAATACCTATCTTTTGTCATTGAGTTGATCTTGTCTACAAAAGTGTTAAGTCCTGAGAAAAAGGTCTCTATGTCTATGTGGTCGAAACGTAGCCCATATTTAGGAGGTTCCAGGCCCCTTCTGTAGTCATCAGACTTCCCTGCCAATCACTTCTATAACACCTTTCTTGTACTCAGCACCAGTGCTGAGATCCAAATCTTTTGCTTAGACCAGGACAGCAGTCCATGGCTAGAGAAAACTAGAGACATAGACTTAAAGAAGACACTGCCTCCATCCCCAGAGAATGGGTTTGGTTTGATCACACCCAAGCTGACCATGCTAGACAGTCAGCATAGCCAAGGGCTAAAATGGCTAGGAGCTTTGATGAATGGCAAGGCTGATGTGTATATCTGGGTATGTTTGTCAACTTTTGCTATTTTCACTGCTCTGCCAGAAGCTGAATGTGAATTCTACTTCATTCACCCACCCAAAAGATTAAGATAAAGGAAAGAAATTCTAATTGGCCTGAATAAAAACGACTGCAGCCCTCAGGTGACTTGTCTCAATATCATGCTTTTAGGACTTGGCTAATAGGACCAGACTTCCCTCTGGAGGCCTGGACAGAATGAAGTGAGCTGTGCTTTCCTTTAAAAGCTAAAAAACTAAAGTGATTCACTTTGGTTGAAAGCCATCCACCAAAAACCCCTTTATAATGAACCTCATTCACATATTGTTTTTCTTAAATTTTGATCATTAAATATTCCTTCAATTAAATAGACATTTAGTTGGGAGCTTGAGAATATGACATTTTTCTTATATAAAGAGTTTTGTGATAATAGTAAAATTATTTGATTTTGGTGAAAATGAAAGTGGTAAAAAAAATTTGACTTTGTCTAGAACATAATTTCCTTAGAAAACAAACAACTTATATTTCCTGAATGTCTCTCCTCACTTATCCATCTGAGATATATTAAAATTTACAAGGTCAACCTCTCTTCAGTGAGGGAGTGAGAAGGCCTCGTGACTGGCTAGAAGGGTCTGCAGAGCATTCACACCAAGGATGTCAGATATCGGAAGCCTTTGGCCTAGGCCATAGCAAGAGCACAGTAACATAATACAGCTGAGATAGACACGAGCCCTGAGGTTTAGATAAACTGCATGGACTGGTGGTTACAACTTGGGTCAGGGAGTCAAGGATTAAAGACTGGTAAATTATATTTGAGAAACAAAAGAATAATATCTGTGAAAGGATTCTTGGAGTCAAAAGGGAGGGAAATTTGGGCCTATTGGGCCAGATATGAAAAATATAGTAACACTTTCTTGGGACTGGAAGATATAGCATCTAGTATGAAGCATTACAATGTAACATTGTTTTTCTGTGATGAACAAATGCTTACACATTGGGAACTCTAGATAGTTCCCAAAGAGATATCTAATTGTGTCCTTGGGAGCAACATTAATAAGAATGTCTACGTTTGGGTTGGCCAGCTAGTGGGAAAGGACTAGAAGAAGTCATGGAAGAATAATTAGTGAAGCTCAACTGTGAAGACTCTGGATGTTTTTTAAAACTTGAATTCAGCCAAAACCAATGGCCAAGAATATTTTGTATTGTATCTCTGTTGCTATTAGGCAGCTCTTAAAACTTTGGCAGAAACCTTCCATAGCAAGACTGAATCATACCCTTTCCTACTCCTTGAGTTTGGATATGTCCTTCCCCTCAGTTCATTCTTGCTTCTTCCTGAGCCTCTTTTACTTAGGGACTATAGTGCTACACCAAACTGATGTGGGCTGGTATAGGCTGGGATGTTCAACTGAAGCTACATAAAAAGACAGAGATGTGTATTTGAGGCAGGAGTCCTTGACATGTGGCCCATGGACCCCTAGGGACTTAAGGCAACTAATAAGCCCCTAAAATTGTATATAAAATAATAAAGGTCTTTAAATGTGTATTTTTCAAGTGAGAAGGGGTACACAGCTTTCCTAAGGTTTGAAAAAAAATTGATAATGTTATGAAAGGCAATTCAGAGTAACATGGTTGTACAATAATGAATGAGTAAACATATAACTTAGGAAATAAGGAATGCAGATAATTATTGTATTAAGAATACTTATAGCTATCAGGGTATAGGTTGAGATACTAAAATGGGCACGGAGATTGCCAAAGAGCCGGCATGGCTGACAATGAAGGACTAGGGTCCCATCTCAGCCTGTTTTGAATTATCATTATTCTTTTAGGGCCTAGTAACAGAAGGAATGCAATATAAAGGCTCTTTAGATGGGTTTAGTTCATCCTGGAAAAGATCACAGATGTATATAGACAAATGTGCAAATAAATTAAAGGAGTAATTAGTGACTAATGCAGAAGCAAGGCAGATGGAGTCATAGCAAATTAAGCAAATAAAGAGTTAAATGACTGAATACCTGGCATAATCTCCACAGCAAAACTGGGCAAGAGCTCAGCAAGCAGCCCTGTCCTGCCTAGAAGAAGTGGAAGGAAAAGAAGAAGGAAAGCGGTTAATCCAAAGAAATACACAGCCTGAAGCCTGGCTCCAGTTCACACCATCCCTACATTGGGCCATTGGGCCATGGCCTTGGTGGTATGAGAGGTACATCACCAAAGCTGGGCTCAGTCAAGAGAATGACCTCCATCAATCTCTGGCAGCCATCTAAGTGACTGCTGCACCTAAACTACGCAGAATCAGAAACAGAACTTTCTCTTCAACTATTTATAGGAGGAGGAAATCTCTGCTTCAATATGAAAAACTCTGCATGAACAGATTGACATACACCATCCCCATTCATTTATACATGCTCTCCATACACTTCATTGAAAAGTCAAATTTGTCTGGATCTAAATGTTCAATCTACATTTTCATACACTCATACACAGTCCTATGTCCATATAAAAACAAAAGTACATATTTGGTTTTAACTCAGAATTATCTCACTACATGATTCTATTTATGGCCTAAAGATATTTCAATGATTAAAATTTTCAAAGGCAAGGAAGATAAAGCTAGATCAGTTACACACTCCTCTACACTCCTTCTGGCTTCAGAAATACTCTGTACATATGTATATGGTATGGCTTTTCCATATGGCACCCACAGCTGGCGTTGTATGGACCCAAGTATGATATGGCACAGACGCTTAAAAGCTGGTGTCAGAACAGGTGCCCCTCAGGGGTGCTGGGAGGCAAAGTGCTGTACAGGAAACAAAATGCTGCGAGATGTGAGAGAGGAAATTATTCCTTTTAAAAACTAGCCTGATTTATAAAAGGATGTCCTGAATGTTTTCACCATGTTCTCATATCAAGGTAACATTCTATTATGAACTTCTGCCCCTGTACCAGATATCACTACCACACTGAAGCCCTCTTGATAAACTAGTAAGTTGCACTAGGAAACAACTAGCAAACTTCCCTCCTTTCAGACTTGTGACAGTAAAAAGCCACAAAAGCACAAAACTAAATTCTACATCAAGTAGGTACACGACGGTCGCCTCTAGAACAGCACGGACCAATAGAAATATAATGTAAGCAACATGGGTAATTTTAGCTTTTCTAGCAATTATATTTAAAAGTAAAAATAAACAGATGAAATTTAGTATAATACCATTTTTAACTTATATGAGTATCACCAAAATATTATCATTTTAAGGGTTCAGTAGCCACACATTGTTACTGGACAGCAAAGCTCTAGTGGTCTGTGTCATGCATATAGATTTCACTCGTTTAGACAACAACTTTTCCTGTTAAAGCTTGTTGAGGTGCATTAGAGAAAAGGTTACCCATATGTACGGTTCATATTTTGAGTCTAAAGGCTATGGTTGGTCACTGGTCCCCTGCTCTCTCAAGCTACCCCACAGAAAAGAAGCTCTGACAAAGGTCAAAGGAAAGGAGCTCCTCCAGGACACTAGGGGAGGACACTGTAGCTGGGGCAAGGTGTTACTGAGTGGGGCAAAAGGGGTCTTTCCTCATTTCACCTTTTTTTGGCTTTCCTCAACTCTATGAGGCCAGTGTGGTAACATGTATCCTGGTCTATGTGGGTGATGGTCCCATGTTTAAAAGCTAATTGGAACTGGAGTGTATTCCAAAGGAAAGGAAGTACAGGGTGAGTGGCTTAGGCCAACTCTGCTTTTGGCTTTAGCAAAAAGGGATTCCTTCTCTCTGTTCTCCGTCCTATGCAGCTTTTGACATGCTAAGATGGCTCTGCTGCTTGCAAGGTCCCTTGGAAGGACAAGTGGGAGCCACGTGGGGCACTGGAAAAAGGTGTCTTCTTAGGCTAGCCTTTGATCTAAGCCTTCACCAAAGGTTAAGAGGGGCCCCTAATGCTTACACAGTTCCCTCAGGTAGGACATTAGATAGGGATTTGGGGCCAACGTTTGAGCAAGTGATTAAGTACATGCACTGGTCTCATCTGGAATATTCTCTGTACAAATATCTCTTGGAAACTCAATAAGGCAATAAACAGATGGTCAAAGATTTGGGAATTTGGGATCTTGGACATCTCTTGAAGTCCAGGCAATAGCCAATGATCAAGAAGTCAATATAGAGTGTTTTGTTTTGGTTTTTTTAGCAAGCCACTTATCAGCTACTTACTTAAGGTAGACATTTACTATTTTTTTTCCCAAAATCTGGAAAATTAGCACATCTAAATACATCTCTTGTATTAGTAAAATAAGAAGCCTTGCTTGTGTTTACTCTCTAGTTCTCAAGCCTACCAATGTTTTAAACATCTCTGGATGTGCTACGGTCCAAATCATTACTCAGATGCATAATAGAAATGTCATTTATTTATGACATTTATGATATAAGCTACCAATTTGTGAGCTCTCACAGGAAATTAGCTATGTGGTAATTATAAACTATAAAAAAAAACCATACATTCAAGGAGAATACAGTGCTCATCCTTATTATATAGAGCATCTTATACTGGAAAAAGCAATGGACTGGGAGTCAGAGTGCTTAGGGCAGCTTTGTCATTAACTCATTTGGTGACAACTACAGGCAAATTACTGCCCCTTTCTAGGTATTAGTTTTCTCATTAGTAAAATGAAGGGGTTGACTGAAGTGGTCTATATATAGGAAGACCATATATCTTGGTATGTCTGGGACAGTCCTAGTTTATACCTGTGGTCCTGGTATAATTGTTAATAGTACCCCTTTTTACTCTTAAAGTGTCCTAGTTTGAACAATTAATTATATGGTCATCCTATCTATATCATTTTTAGTTCTCAAATCTGATACTCAGTGATTGGAGTCGCAAACTCAAATGTCTGTAGAGGCCAGTAGGTAATGCAAATAATACAACATGGGGCAACTGGGGGTGTGGGAGACGGCAGATCATGTGTCTTCAGGGGCTGCTACTACTCACCTCTAGCCACTTGCTTGTGTCTTCAGGGTTACAGGTCATCCTATTTGTCAAGATTTGCCAGACCACAGACTTTATGTGAAATATCCTGATTTCCAAATGTTGGCAACCAATTAATATACATATATTTTTCATTTTTGTAAACCCTTTTTACCTTCACACTGACCAATTAATATATGTTTAAAGCACTAGACAAGCCATAAAAATATGTCTTTGGGCTTTATAGAGCCTAGAGATCATGAGTTTGCAACCTCTGATGGGTATATACACACAGATTTATTTATGGGAGGATAAAACACAAAAGCTAGATTTCCCCATAGGTTGTTTAGGTTACCATAATGGTGTTCTGACACTGCTTCCACACACAGAATGATAGTGAATATAAGCTCTAGCCACCTATGTTCAAATTAAAATTTGAAAGCAACAGTATTACAAAACAAATAGCCCTTCTTATTTCTGGGGAGCGAGAATGGGCATCATGTAAGAACAATGAAGGGATTTTCATTTTTTACCTTAAACTTTTTTTACTTTTGTAATTGAAAAAATTAAAACAAGGAGAGGGTGTATCAGAAAAATGGACAGAGGATTCACAAAGCTTGTCACTCCAACAGGAAGACATAGATCAAGCTTCTCCTTATCCCTGAAGCAACAGTCAATAGCTAATGCTTCAGAAGAAGACGAAGTCTTCCCACAATGCACCTTTGTAGTGTCAGCTCCACAGTAATATGAATGACAGAGTCACACAGTAGAGTAGGTAAAATTCAGAATTCAGAACATAGTAGGAATTTCGGGAGAGCAGACAGTTCCAATATATTGTGTCAACAGCAGAGAAAGTGCAAAGCTCTCTCTGGCTTTTACACCATGACTTACATTTTATTGGAACTAAGGCATCTTAAAAAATGGATTTATGGTGGAATCCTATATTTCTGAAAGTCATTTTGCTTCCAGCTTCTTCCCTAAGAATTTCTAAGAAATGCTATCCCCAGTTAGAAATGCTCTATCTTTTCTTCTTCTATGAAGGTCTGATCTTAGAGCATCTAAACAATTGCAGTAAATACATTCCAGATTTCAGCAGCACTTTACCAACACTTGTGAATCACTGTCATTCTTGCAGGATTCAGTTTAAGAGTGGCAATTACAATTCACTTTAATGTCTGAGAAAAGGATGGAAAGCAGGCCCTGCAAATAGAAGGCCACATTTACTTCTTTTCAAACCATAGCTCAAACTATCAGTAGAAAATACAGTTTTCATGTAAGCACTCAAACAGTTTTTCCCAAAACTTACAGAATCCATTACTTTTAAGAAATTTCCACATGAATAGACCAAATGAATCGGGCATGCAAATAGTTTGTATATGCACACACACCAAGTGCTAGTTTCATACCATACTGTCACAAACTCCATAGCCAAACACATTCACATACTTTGGGTTGAATGCTCAAGGTAGAAACATGCACTGTGACTAAAACAATTTACATATCTTACCTATAAAATTTTCTATTTCAGTTGTTTTTGGCCACTGCTACTTTGAAGTTATCCCCAGCTGAACTCTTTGTACATGTTCCTGCTCACTTCTGGAATTTCTCTAATTCATTAATTCATCATTCATTCATTCAACAAACAAATGTATCCTGTGCCAGGTAGAGACACAGAAAGGAACAAGACATGTTCCCTTGAGACACTAGAGAGGTTCACGGTCCAGCCCACACAGCTTGTCTGACTGCATGAGTATAAGAACTCAGTTTTAGATATCTGCTTCTGTGTCACAAGACTTACTAAAGTAGAAGGACTTTCTTCCTGCCAAATCTGTTTTCATCAACTGTCTTTGCATTTTTGACATCAGGTTCTACCTGGCCACGGGACCTTTCCCTGGAGACACAGTGCTTGCCTGGTTTCCCACTTCTACTCAGAATGTTATCTTTGCACATTTCACAACAAATCATGTCCTAGTGGCATTTCCCCAGGGTTTTTATATCCTCTTTTCTTGGTAGGTCAGCCCCCTCAAAGCAGAATTTACTTACCTTCTTTGCTAAGATAAGCACTTGAACTGCTTTGTTCAATACCTTACCACACACAGTCCACAAGACTCAGATATATTCTGGAAGATCCCTGCAAGAGCACTGCACTGAGAAGGTGCTTCTTCCTCCCTGCTCCCAAGGACCACTGTGCATGGCTTCATTAAAGCACTTATCTCATGGCTGCTCTGATTACATGTGCTGCCTCCACTAGCAGAACAGAAACTCCTCCAAGGTGGGGACTGTGCTCTATGCTTGGCGTCCCCAGCAGCCCAGCAGGAGGAGCCACCTCACCCAGCCCCGTCAGGACCTTGATGTGTGTCCAGTAGCAAATCCCCACTGTTCAGTATGCTGAGCTTCTGGCTGGACTTCTGATTTGTTGCTCTTTATTAGTGCATTCTATAAACCCCAGATGGAAGTAGGCTCTTAATACAAATATTAAGGAACCATCCACTCATTCATTCATCACTTCCCTATGTGTTGCAGAGTGATTAGCATGCCTGGACTCAGGGCTCAATGCAAGGAGCATCCTCCAGTCATTGGATCATCCCATCTTGCTATCTAAGGGGATAGAAGCACCACCCCACCCCATACCCAAGAGCTGAGAACCGCCAGGCTAGGGTATTTTTAAGGAAGTCATTACAGAGATATAATATACATACAAATTTTAGCCAAGGAGATTGTTTTTGTCTCGAGTCTTAAAAATTAAATCCAGGCTCGAATTATTAATCCAAGCCTTCAAAATGCAATGGAAAGTGCTGAAGTTCTGTATTTGGGACAAACTTATTCTCAGATCCTAGATCTGGCTACTCAATCACTTGATGATGACAGACACATTGTTCAATGCACTGAAACTTATGAAAAGGAGGGATAACAATGTTTCTTTCATCCTTACGATGACACCACCGCTGACAGCATAGTTATCTCCATTCATTTCTTTGAACTTATTAACTTGGAGTCCTCCTGGGCTTTGCCAATACTACACAAATGAACCTTCTGTTTAGGACAATGAGGAATGCCTTTCTTCCCCAGATCCTTGTGGTTCCCTTCTTCTCCCTTCTGTTTAAGGCACATCTCAGATTCATCCCACTTTCAAGCTTTCCTCAGATGCCCTAGATCCATTTTCAGGATGTACTGTATCCACCCCCTGTTCTCTCAGCTCCTAACCCTCCAAAATATTTCTCTCCTAAGTTTTTGAGAAGAGCAGATGCCTTTCTCTGGTCCTTTTTAAGTGTAAAGATGTTTCTATGGCTATGCTTTAAAGTGTTGTTTCTATGGCTATCTGGAATCCCAAGTAGACTGGAAATTTCCCAAGGGCACACATATCCTTCTTTTTATTCTATATTCCCATGGTAACCATGCATTCAATATAGTTTATGACTATTTATCATAAAAGTAGATACAGCCTCCCTTTCTTTTATATATATTTATAAACTATGTTCTTAAGCATTTCATGTATTTACTTTTGCTTTTGGGGTCTTTTCCATTTTAGTTCACATTATAGTCTTAGAGGAGAAAAATTCTGACAGTGAATTCTCTCCATAAAATGACTAGCATTAGACCATCTGCAATTAACTGTTAATAAATACTTTGGTGGTGGGGGGGATTGGGCAGTGATTATAAGCTTGGCCTAAGAAATTGACTTCTTCTATTTGCATGGAATTCTAGAATCAGATTTTATAGCTAGAAAGGATCTCAGAGGTCATCTAGTCCATATTCTACCCCATATTTTCAGGAACCTTTAGGTAGGAGGTTAACAATTTTACCTAAAGTCACACAGCTTATTAATGATCAAGACAGGAATAGAACCTGGGTTTATTCACCCCCATTCCAGTATTTTTTCCCAGTATCTCACCACTCTTCAATGTTTGCTGATCCTTGATTTAGAAATGTGCAACAACTACTTTTTAAGTCTCTTAGTATTTGCAGTGAATGGCCCTGAAATTTGTGTTTGTGGCATTATTGTTCTATTTATATAATTAAAGTATAATTTTTGGATGTAGGAAATGTTGGAGATCATTGAAATTCTCAGCACCTTCTAAAGCTGTAACTGGAAAATGATTACTGAATATATCATAACACAGTATGATCTAATTAAAAGGCATTCACCATGCTGCTGCAAACTAATAAACAATAAAAATGATTGCAAAGTACTCTGTCTTTGCAAAGTGCTATAGTTATCCAATCCCCCACCCCCAGAGAGTGAATAAATACAAAATATTATTAGTAATATAACATGCTCCACTTGGCCTGAGATGAAATGCAGAAGACAGCTAGATTTCACTCAAAAATGATGTGGAGGAGGGTGGGATATCAGGGAAGGAGGATATTGAGTTTCTTGGAGCCCAGTGTGACTTCTTGAACTCACTGTGCTCCATCCATCAGACTAGCACAGATAGAAAAATACCAAGAATGGCTACTTTCCTTAACCAAAAAAGGCCCTGGCAGTCTGAGGCAGGCACGGAGAGCCACACTCTGGGCAGGCTTCAGACTGTCAAGAGTTCGTGCCCTCTGCTCTGTGGCCAGCCACCTCTTAGTGTGAGGGGCTTCGACCACGGAGCCTTTCCCAGACCCTCTCATGAGAAGCCAATTCAGCAAAGTCGGAGGCACCGCTCCCGTGTGAACGCAAACCTGCACGCTTGAATAGCGGCAGCTGGCTTGGGGGAAAAATGGAACGACTGTCTCCTGACCGGCTTTCAAGGGCTGCGAGTCTTTCTTTCCAGGGGCTGAGCCGATTTCTCGGTGCCACCCACTCTTCGCGCTCGCCCCCCGCGCCTCCCCCGCGCAGGCCGGCGCGCGCCCAGCCGGCGACAATGCAGCGCGCGGGCTGACCCAGCTGCTCCCGCTCCTGCCGGGGTAACCACGGCAACCGCGGCCGGCAGGAATGCGCGCTAATTGAAGGCCGAGCTTCCTCCCACAGCGGTGAGCAACAAGTGAAGCAAAAATAGTGAGGCGGGACAAAGGCTGCGCTAAAGGGGGAGCGGCCTGGCGGGGAGGGCCGAGCGGTCGTGGCGCGGGACGGGGCTGGGGAATTAGGAAGGGGATGGCGCTTGCAAGCCCTCGTTTGTTCTCTCCACAACGCAGGGCCGTGAACCGCCGCAACCGACGCCCTTCACCGATCAGAAATTGTAGGGCAAATTTTTTGGTGAACGACTCTTACGTCAAGCCCTCATCTCTTTGCTGAGCCCGTCGGTTTGGTTGAAGTACGCAGAATGGAGAAGTATGTGCACACTGTAGGTCCCCATTAACTGGCGGCAAGGGTTCAGCAGGTGACAGTGAGCTGACACTAATTTGCCCTCCAGTCCTCTGGATCTTCTGTCTCTTCAATCAATAAGATAGCCTTCAAGTTGGTCATCATATAAAGATGGGTGGCAATCATACCAGTTTGCCTGGACAGTTCCGGTTTGTGCCTGTTGTCTTGCCATAAATTACTACGAGTACCTCCTCCCCTGTACTCTGAACAAAGTACCCTAGTCTGGATAATAAATTATAAAGTCGCCTTATCTAAAGTCTTCCCAGGCCCACATAGATCCTAATCCAAGTCTTAGGTGTTCTCCAAACCCCTCCAGATTTCACTGAATGGCTTGTGTGACTGAATCCTTGTATTTAGGTTAGGCAATAAACACCCTGCAATTAACTAAGGGCCATCCACTGAGAAACGGGGGCTTCCAACAGCCACCAAAATACAGCAACCAGAAGCCAGCATGCTGGGACACAATGCCCTCAAATCCACCAGCAGGAAGATTTCCACAGGGCTGATTAGGGTCACCACTGGCAAGCCACGGCACAGATGTCATTGAGAAAATGTGAATCTAATAGTAATAGGATTGCCAATTCACAGATGGCCCATTAAAGCCTCCACCTATGGAAGGGGGCAGGAAAATCAGCTCTTTAGCAGGAGTCCTCACATGTAGAATTCCCTAAAGAGGGTTCCCTCAGATTAGGGGTGACACACTGGAGATGAGATATAGGAAACAGGAAGGAGTGGGAGAAGGGAACTAACATTTACAGAGTTATCACGTGTTATTTAATCTTCACAATAGGTCTTCCATGTAACTTTTATAAAACACTCCCCCATTTTTACAGATAAGGAAACCCAGGCTCATAGGTATTGACTTGTCCAAGGTCATACTGCTGTACTGAGTCCAGGGTGCCCTGACCTCAAAGCCCCTGCTGTTCACAGCAGACTTTGTCCAGTATCCAGATAGACTTTTGGTCAAAATCAGAGTTTCACAACCTCAGTGCTATTGACATTGGTGCCAGATAATTCTTTGTTGGGTACAGGAGGGCTGCCATGTGTATTGCAGGATGCTTAGCAACCTCCATGATCTCTACCTACTAGATGCCCTAGCACCCCAAGTTGTAACAACCAAAAAAATGTCTCCAAACATTGCCAAATGTCTCCTGGGAAGACAAAACTGCTTCCTCTAGAGAATCAATGGCCCACATATTTAATATCCAAATACAGATTTAATCTTTTCTTATATTCTTCTCTAACTGCTTCAGAAACATAACTTTTATCATCACCAAAAGACAGTAATTTTTATAGGGACAAGATACTGTCATTTATTTATTTCGTATCCTGTGTTAGAGACATAGGATGCAAAAATACTAGTCAAATTTAAATGATAATTTAAATATAAATCATACTTGAAACAAAACTGACACTACATGTTGCCTATCAAGGAGCAAGGTTGAGATTATGCAATAAAGAGGTCTGAAGGCCAAAAGAGGCTTCTTACAAAGAATAAGGGCATGATCCCATGTCTTTGGAGAAACCATAAACCCTACTCCTCATTTATTAGAATGCTTCTTACTGACAGTCAATAACCTGAATAAGATTCTAGTTGAGGCCTGGCTAACTTTCCTGGCTCTTTTTTCTCCTCCATCCCTTCAACACATTTTTCTGGTTCTTCTTTTTAAAAACAAGACCAACAGAGGCATCTAGGTAAGCTCAGTGCAGAGCAGGCCAGAGCTAGGAGAGAGTGCTTGAAGAAAAGGCAGCAGGGCTGAGGCCTGAAAAGTCACTTCTCATTTGTTTTCTGTCTCTTCTTTCATGGGAGCTGTGGAGTAATTTCAGCTGTTCTGGAAACGTAAAGGCACAGGTGTCTGCTAACAATAGAAAGGATGATTCTGTCAGTGGAATTAACCCCACTGACGCATAATCTGAAGTATATCTGAAGCATAATCGAGTCTGCAAATGAAAATGTGGGCACAGCCCAAATCAGATGTTCCAAAGAAGTAACCTTCAGATTTATGGTTAGAGTGTGGCTCTGTAATTAATTCCTTCTCTCCCTTCTGCCAGGAGTAAACTTTTTCTTTCTTCTCCCCCAATTCTTTTTCCCTCTTCCTCTGTTTGTAAATCTTAGAGAGAAACAGCAGCAGCCACTCTCAGAGATCAAAGTTTTAGCAGGCAACAAAGACCTCCAAGGAGGCTGTTGCCATGGGAACTCTGGGAGCTGAGGCCCTTTTAATCATCAAATCTCCTTGGTTAGCAGCACCAGGCTCGGGCTGGCAAAGAGGAGGAGAAGGGGGAGGGGGAGGCTTGGCAACAAGTAGCCTTTCTGCACAGATTTCACTGAAGTCACAGGAGTGGAGGGTGGATAGGGTTCAAACTGAGGCAGCAGTAATGCAGGGGTGGGTGCTAGGGCACTTCTGCACAGCCTTAGGAAACACACTCCCATCAAGCATCCCTAAAGTCAATCACAAATTCTGAGATGTTCCCTCCCAAGAATTCATTGATTTCTTATTAGGTTCTTAGTGGCTTTTTAATACTAATGGGCAGAAAAGTTTATTTTAGACTAGATTAACAATTTCAGGCACAATATTGTAAGTAACTTGATTTTTACAAAAATCCATGCCTGCCCATTACTTTACCACTTTCTAGGTAAAATACTCTGCACTTCTGGGTAAAAGATAGGAGGAGATAGAAGAAAAAATAGGAGCAGGACAGAACAATAAAGGTAATTCTGTGGCACTGCATTCCTGGGGAAGAATCAATTCCAAATTAGCGCTTACTCACAAGGACCTGCTGGGAACGTACCTATTTCTGGCTTCCAGGATTAACATTGCATTTGGCCCGTTAAGAGGCAGAAACTGAGGAATTTCCCCAAATGTCAACAGTATTTGTTTTTGCCTTGCTGGCATTCTTTTTCTCTTCATTTGGAAACAAATTTCCTCCTGATTTGTCCTTTAGCAAGTTACTCCTTTCCCTATTCACTTCAAATTCATATGGTTCATTTGGGGCTGGTGGATAATTACGTTCCTCCCACAACATACAGGCCACCCCCAACAACAAGACTTTTACTAAAACTATGGGGACAGGGGCATTTTAACATCCTGAAATGGAAGATGCTAAAGATCATGGAAGCCTGGACCTACTGTGGGCCATCTTTGCCCCATGTGGAGAGAGCCTGCCTGAAAACAAAAGGAACGCAGCAGCCCAGTGCAGCCCAGGAGAGGGAGAAAAGGAGATAGAGATTCTTTAACACATAATCCAAACAGCAGTGCTCAGCCATGCTTGAAGCTAGTAATACCCCTGGATTTATCCGTTACCTAAACCAAAAAGTTCGCCTGAGCCAGTTTGAGCCTCTATCCCTTGCAATCAAAAGAGTTCTGAGAAATATAATAGTTAGCTCTGGATAGTGAGATTTTTAGGAGATATTTTCTTCTTTTGTATGTTTTGAATTTTTCACAATAAACATGTATCTTTTTTTTCCTAAAACAGAAACTATTAAAACAAAATGAAACAGCAGTATTTGATGCATCACCAGCTATAGAGAATAAATTCTGCAATCTGTAAATCTTTTAAGTAAAGTCAAAATCATAAAGGACTCTGAAAAACCATCTTGTTTAACCTAATATCCTAGACAAGAGAACCTGTTCCATGTTAAAAGCTCATCAGAGAAGGAGTTTCTATAATTTACTGCAACCACCCATAATTTCCAAAAATTGTTATTTACCATTAAGAATGTCTTCCTTAGCTTGAATCTAAACACCACTTGGCTCATATCCTTTTATTCTATTCTTGGCCCAGGGGCAGGGGTGTCCATCCAGCCACATTTCCACCAAGGCCTTTCCCCCCCTTTTCTAATTAAAGGCCCTTAAAAAACAAGCCACCACATGGGACATCAGAAAGAAGGGGTCAAGCCCTCACATTGTACATAGAAAGAAGAAAGAACAAGGCGAGCTGCTTTTAGATTTTAAAATAATAACTTCCCTGCTTGAGCCTTCCTGAAATGGTGAAGTCCTTTTCCTGCCAGCTGGAGATGCCCCAGGGAACTTTATTCCTATCCAAACAGTGGCATGGTTCCAGGTTATAAACAGCCTGTCCTTGCCATTGATCCTAGACCAATGTTTAATCTCAGAGTGGCAGATTTCTGGACACTCCCACCTTCTGGGACTGCTGGTATGGCCCTATGTCCCAAATGTCTGTCTAAATATTTCTTAGGTACCTGTCACTGTCATCTCAAAGCACCCAAAACACTGGGTGCATTTCCAACTTCAGAATGACTTTACCTTCTGAATAATCACAAAGACATTAAAGGGTGTTCAGTATAGTTTTCATGTTTAATGTTGAATCAGTGGTTGTCCTCCCATTTCCGTGAATCACATGTCTTTGGATATTTCTGAAACCTCTGAAAGAAGCATCCATTTGTGGATGGTTCAGATGTATGGGGTGGAAGGAGGTGTGAGTCATGCTCAGTGGGGAGGTATGCAATCTACATGAGAACAACTAAGCCTTTGAAGTGAGGCTTCACTTCACTGTACCACAATACCACAGACCGCTCATGTGGCACTGTGGAAGGAGATGAGGCTAGGAATCAAGACACTTGGGTGTGATCATCGACACTTTTTTTAAAAAAACTGGGACAATAGTCATAAAACTTGGACATTAATTTCTTCATTTGGAAAATAAGGAAAATAATACCTTCTCTCCTACCTTATAAGATTATTATAGAAAAACTTTGTGAACTACAACTTATCAGTGTATATTAATATTAGGGGTAGATATAGTAATGGCATCACTTTGGTAAACATTTAGTGCTTTTTTTGTCATCCCATATCTATTCTTTCTCTTTTTAAACAGAGTTCTAATTTACTTTGGGGAATTAATTCTTCTTCATTTATTGATGGACTAGCCCTCAAAGCCTCTGATCTCTCAAGGCTAAGCAGCAGACAACTGACCAAACTGGGCCAACTAGAACTTCTCTCCTGAGACTTTGATTCTTTAGTGGGAAAATGTAAGAACAAAAAAAAAAAAAAACCCAGTTGATTTTGTCTTGCTATGGAGCCCTAAAGATATTGTCCATTCATTCCTGCTACATAGACCCTGGAGCATCTCTGGCAGGTTAGACTGTGCTGTGATCAAACAATTTTTATTTTCTTCCAGGGCATACACAAAATGACAGCAGAAGTGATCCATGTCACTATCAGATCTGTCCCCTAAAAAGTCCCACATGACCTTTTTCACTCTCTGTGCAATGGGGAGCAACACAAGGTCTCCGACACAGCAGAGCCAAACAACGGAGAAATTCAGATCCCCACAGCACCGCTTGGAAGGGAGCTACCCAAGTGAGCTTCCTAACCTACCTCTGACTATGACAAAAAGAACTGATAAATTTTTAGCATGGTAAGTCACTGAGGTTTGGGGGTTGTTTGTACAGACGCTGACAAGTGTTATCCTAATATCCTATTCCTTTCTAAGATGGATTGTCCAGGCTTCTTTTCAAATTTGATATCCTTCCAATGAACTCCTTTTCTGCTTAAGTTAGCCAGAGCCTATTTGTGTTGCTTTCAACCATAGTCCTCAATGAATCTATCACTAGTAATAATTTAAATAACCAGACGAAGAATTATCACCAATGAGATTAAATCATGTTATCTCACTTGAGACTGTAAATGTTTATTGTGTGGACACTGTACACGTCAACAAATATACTCAGCGTTGACTAACACTTAAGAGGAATAAAGTAAGTATGAGTTACATATTATGCCTATTTATCATTCAAAAAAACATTCACTGGTACCTGGCCAATATCAAGTGCCTCTATAGCTGCAAGAAATGTGGTGTGGGGGGAAGTTCTGTATGTGTGGAGGAAAAAAGGAAAAAGAAAAGTGGATTTGAAAGTGCTATAGGGGATCTTTTGTAAAATTTATTTTTTACATGCTGAATTAGTCTGTGGGTCTTTTTGATTAAGAGCACAAACTTTTGGTTGTAAAACATGTATTAAAGAACTGATGGGATTGCTTTTAATGCAGGAACTAAGTCTCTTATGAAGTATTTTAGACCATCGATGAAATACAGTATTTTTAGGTTAGCCAGTATGAATATGCACCTAATATTTTATGAATTAAATTCATAAGACTTGTATAATAGTTTGTGAAATATCTTGTTACAGCTTTTATTTAGCAGACTGTGGGCTCTAATAAAAGATAAAATTATAAAATATAAAAAAATAAAAAACATTCACTGAAGCTTCTTTACTCTAGACATTCTGCTAGGCATTGCAGATATAAACATGAATGGAAATTGGTCCTTGCTCTGAAGAGCTCACAGTCCAGTGTTAATAAGAAGCTTCCAATTTTGTGAGGGAAATCAAGACAAGTATACTTGTAGTACCAATGCTACCACTCACACAAAGTAAAACTAGCATATAAGACCAATGGGTTCTCTCCCTGGCCCTCTTTATATAATCTTCTTAGGTGACTCATCTGTTCTTTCATGGTTCTATCGTTCATGATTCTCAAATCTATTATCTCTAACCCTTACTTCTCCGCTGAGTTCCAGACTTACATTTTTATTTGTCAGCAAGACATCTCCATCTTGGTGTCCCACAGACATCTTATATTCAACATGTCTAAACCCAAACTCATTCTCCTGCCTCCCCAACCTGCTTTTCCACCAGCATCCTCTCCCTTAGTTGGTGGCCTCACAGCTAGCTAGAAATCACAGTGTCCTCTTTGACTCATCCTTCTTCTCTCTCATTTTCTACGTTATACGTTAGTCACCAAGATCCATTGCTTCCATCTCAGAAATATTTCTATATTGTCTCTTTTGGTTCAGAATTTCATACCTTTTAGTTGTGCTGCCGCGGCAGCTGCCACCCCACCTGAACAGGTCCCTCTGGCTCTAGCCCTCCTCTCTCCAATGCATTGCTTACCCTGCTGCTAATCAGTGTTCTGATGCTAAGATCTAATCTCATTTCCTCTGTTAAGGTTTCTTTACTCACTCCCCAAAGTCTTCAGAATGAAGTCTAAACTTCTTAGTCTTACACATAAGATACTTCACAATCTTGCTCCATCAACTTTTCTATCCTCACTGTTGTGCGTATAATGAGAAAATGAACTTCTTAACTTTGTCTCTAATTTATCTCTTTAACTCATCTTTCCTTACTAATTCATTATCTGAAATTCCAACCAGTTTTCTGCTTTCCATTTTGTCATCATCTCTAAGAAGAGCTAAAGTAGATGACTCCTTCACACCACCATCAATAGTTTCTTTAATTCACTCTTGGGGGATTAGTCCTATCAGCCCTGATCTACTGCAGAAGACCACAGTTTATTCCCTCTGGCTTCCTTGTAAATGAGCATCACCCTATATGTTCTTGTGACCAACCTGTGATCCTGTTTATCTCCATCATGAGGACTGAATTCCTGGGAGGTCATTTTCTTATTCATCAAGGTAGTCACATCAATCATGTTCATCTACTTTTTAATCCAAGAATTTTAGAATCAAAATAAAGCTCTAAAGTAACTTAGTTGAGTACCTTTTCCTATGCATAAGTGCCTGATATAGTAACTCTGATAAGAAAATTTTCATCCTTTTGAATACCTCCCTGCAGGGACATAGAACTTACTACTCCTAACACTTATTCTATCTCTAAATGTCTCCAGTTGTTAACAGTTCTTTTACACTAAGACAGACTCCCTCCCCTTGTAATTTCCACCCCTAGTTCAATTTTACCTAGCCAGAGTATGTTTTTATTCCCTCTTCTATACAATTTCACTTCAGACATTTGGAGACACTTCTCAGGCTCTCTGTTCCAAATCCTCTTTCACTAGACCAAATCCTCCAATCATTCCTCATATAAAATTCAATGACTAAACCAGTGGCCCATGGACATAATTAGCAAACTGTGGGCCCCAGTTATCTTCCCACTGAGATCTTCCTCTCCTTAGTGGCTGATCTCAGAAATCAGGTTGCTCTCCTGGTCTCACACAAAAAAGAGTACCTAACAAATAGACCTGCAGGATATAACAACTAAAAAATTAGAATTTTTAAAACTGTGACAGTATTTTGAAAAGTTTTATAAAGGAGTATCAAGACAAGCCTCCAGAATTATGTATTTGGATAGTTAATACAGTACTTGATGCATCCAGAAAATTTTCTTGGGTTTCAAATTAACCCCTTTAAAAATAAGTAACACAACTAGTGTTGCCCTTGAAAGTTTCCATGACAAATTAATCATGCTTTGAATGCTTCTAATTAATGTGGAACATAACAGAATTATATGTCTCTCCTCCCCAAGAACCCCAGCATGTATGTTTATTTCATAGATATGCTACTTCTACTGCCATGAGTTTTGATCTGCAGCCTCCCCAGCTTTCCTTTATGATTCTTTTAGAGTAACACTGATTTCTGTTCATCTTTCCTCTCATCATTGGTGACTATTGTCCTCTAAGCCTTCCTTTCGCCCACCTCTCAGCTGCTGACCCCTTTAGGTCCTGAGAATAGCATCTTTACCCAAGTTGCTTTGTATGTTTTGATCCAGAGGAATGCCCCTCACACACTTCAGAACATCCTTAGATGACAGTGCTTTCACTCTATCCATTT
Organism: Cheirogaleus medius; assembly: GCA_008086735.1. NCBI lineage: Eukaryota > Metazoa > Chordata > Mammalia > Primates > Cheirogaleidae > Cheirogaleus > Cheirogaleus medius. Next base: position 4,471,841 of record VBSM01000662.1, read on the forward strand.
CCCCACATTTGCAGAATGACTGGGACCAAATTATTTAAAGTGGTTTTTACCTGCCCTCCTTTTACATCACAGGCAATTACTTCTCTGCAAATAGCTACCCCGGCCAAATAACTGTGTTCACAATTAGCTAATTGCAGGCTCAACGAACCACTTGTTCCTTCAAACTTGGCTATTAGAGTTGTATGATTAAGCAAAAATTTATCTTTTTATTCCCTTCTGATTTACAGAGTCACAGCCGATCCCAAATCTGATCTCCCTGTGTTATTTTACAATGTCAGTATGAGTCTTTTACTGTTTCATTTCCTATTGAATATCTGACATATTTCCATTCTTTTATAAGTCACAACAGTTATACTTTATATACTGGACCCAAGGATTATGTTTGAATTAAAATCAACCTTCTAAATAAGGTAGACCATTATTACATTAATTCAATTTGGAAAATATAACACTAAAACATCAGAACAGTTGTTTTGCCGAAGTCACACAATTATGATAAAGACTAAAACTAGAAATCCTAAAGCAATGCCACTTTCTCCCTGGGGATCGAGTTTCCCACAGAGGGTAAAAAAATCAATCTTCAACCTCATTTGCCTTTAAAAGGAGGTACCCTTATATTAATATATTCCCCTAAATTGCTGTCACCTGGTTTCTTGGAAACCACAAAAAAATGTAATTTCTTTTGAAAAATGGCATCAAGTATATATCCTGAGCTACCTTTTCTCCCCAAATTGATGCAGCTTCTTTTCTTAATTTTTGTATGTTTTATTCTAATTTTCTTGTTCACCCAACAATTATAAAGCACAAAATATGTGCTCAATTTTCAGTTTCATACAAGGAAGCCAGCTCCCACTGACATTCCTCCAATCCACGCAAAAGGAAAAGTAGCCAAAAGTAATGAGTTTTCATTTATGAAGAAATTAATATTAATAAGGATTAGATATATTTGTTTTGAGAATAACTCAGACACTTTTAGGTTTCAAGAAATTTGCCTTCCAATTAAACACTTAGCACATCTTTCAAACAGCTCTTTTCATTGGGTACTTTTTATCACTAAACTCTCCAGTTTATAGCTACCTTTCTTTATGATTGTCTTAAGTGGAAGTAATTGAGTGGGAAAAGATTCCTAATGTCTCCAGAGGTCCTGACACATCAGTAAATTCTTATCTTCCAGTAATCCAGGAGTACCCTGCTCCAAAAGCCTCTGCCATTTTCTTCAAAATCAGCATATAAAAAGACAAGTAAATTATAAGAGAAGAGAGAAATCAGGGTTAAAGGTGAAAGTGGAAAGGAGGAGGAGAAAACTAAGAAAGCAGAAGAAATATTAGGGACAATTAAAAAAGGGGGTCAGAGCCTTCAAGCAACAAGGTATAATAAGTATAGCTACTACTCATAAAGCACATATTCTAAAAAGGTTTGTCTGTGCACAAATGCAACCTGCTGACCCACACGGGGGAGAAGCAAGAAAAGAGGCAGTGCAAGCTGTCTATGATGAAAACGTCGCCTGTGGTTCTCACTTACCCAATACCAGCAGTTCCACGAAGTCCTCGTTTTTGCCCTCCAGGTCATCAGGGGTGGTGATGATACAGTAATAGAGTCCGCTGTCTCCCCACATGAGTTTTCCAATTTGAAGATCTGCATCTGTTATCACAAAAAGAAGGACCCAGTCCTAAACCTGTCCTCTGAAAGAAAAACATTGAACAATGGGGGGTTGGGAGGGGAGAGCCCTTCTGGGATGTCTGCAGTGTCCTATTTCTTTACCTGGATAGTGATAGAAAGGTATATATGCTTTATTTAAAAGAAACAAACAAAGGACAGAGAATTAGAGCACAGCCAGAAACCAACCATCTAGTGCTAGTCCTATTTCAGGAGTAGATGCTGGCTTTGAACCAGGCCTGCAGAGGCCTCTGAGAGCTAGATAAATTCTAGAATTATTCTGGACTCCTGGAAATAAGCTCACTTTACAGTTCTTCAAAATTCAAATAATCAAATAGGTCATATCAGACTCTTGGGACCTTTTGTTGTCCAAAGCTTTAGGGAGCAGGAGAAAGGGTGGAATTGACTGATGTGAAACCACCTGGAGCTCAGGCCAGGGCATCTACCTGGCTCCGTAACTTGTACGCATTCATCCCTTTTCCCAGCAGAGGAGCTCTTTAGGAAAGTCTGCTTTCTACATTTGGGAAAGGGCCTAAAGGCTGATGTCAAAGTGTAGGATGTTTGTCTGAAGTTCTTTCCCTAGAACCCATTTCAATTCAGTTCTGAAATGAAGCCCCTGAGACTTGATGTTGGGCTCTGGAAAGACTGTTCCCAAAGCTCATCTGTTTCTTCTCTAGATACTATACTTCCCACCCTTCCTCCCTTCATCATCTCATTAAAGCAATCTGCTAAGTCTCTTGATGCTCTCATTTCCAATAAATCAAAGTCTTGAAGGTCTGAAAGGGTGAGAGGTTGACATCCCCTTATAGACGTAAGGTAAGGGAAGAACAGAACCCATTTCCTAGATTCAAAACAGAGGCATTATTACCATGAACAATTGTGATCTCTCTGCCCCTGTAGAAATCTCCCAAGGTGACAGTCGAGCCCTGTTTTGAAGCTACCACTCGGACAGTCCTCCTGCTGTCTAAACAATCCAGGTAGGGGTCCCACTCCAGGTTTCTCTTGCTGAGAGACTGGGCCCGAAGAGAGGACATGCCCAAGGATTCCCCCATGCGATCCTGGCAGTAGGACTTGAACTTCCACTGCACGACTGCAGGCTGATGGGACGACGTGGAGAAGTGGCAGCGAAGCACAGTGGGCTGGAAGAGCATGGCCACCTTCTTCTTGTCGGGCACTGTGACCTGAAGGCCTTCAGCCATGGCTGCAAAACAGAATGAACATGTCCAAACGGTGTCCATATCCTGGATCTCACCTTCTACCACATGTCTTTCCACCTCACTTCCCTAACCTGTATCCCCCACCCCATTTTTGCTAGTACAAGTAATGGCATCAATATCCATCTTGTTGCCTGTCCAGAAACATGCCCTCACTCCCTATATCCAATTAGTCACTAAGTCATGTCAACTTGATCTCTTAACATCTTTAATATTTCTTACCTTCTTTTTTACCCTACTACCATTGCTTTTGTTTAGGCCCTCTTCATTTCTTGCTTGTAATATTAATATTACAATAATCTCTTCTCTGTTCTCCCCGCCTTCAGTCTGTCCATATCCAGTACATTGTCCTTGCTATAGTTTAGGTTATTGTTCTAAATTGGGCTGTTCTGGCTCTTCTTCTTTTTTTTTTTTTTTTTTTTTTTTTTTTTTTTTTTTTTTTTTTTTTTTTTTTTTGAGATAGACTATCACTCTGTTGCCCAGCTAGAGTGCAGTGACGTCATCATAGCTCACTGCAACCTCAAACTCCTGGGCTCAAGTGAGCCTCCTGCCTCAGCCTCCTGAGTAGCTGGGACTATAGGTGTGTACCACAAGGTCTGGCTAATTTTCCTATTTTTAGCAGAGACAGGGTCTCACTCTTGCTCAGACTGGTCTCGAACTCCTGAGCTCAAGCAATCCTTCTGCCTTGGCCTCTCAGAGTGCTAGGATTACAGGTGTGAGCCATCATACCCAGCCATGGATCTCTTTCTTAAAACACTTCACTGATCCTCCATGGCCTACAGGATAAAACCTAAAATCCTTGGCAAAGCATCCAAGGTACTCCATCCCCTAGCTTCTTCTACCTCCTCAGCCTCACCTCTCACCTCTTTCTTGAAGCAACTCTATTTAAGCATCAAGCTCCAAGAATAACAAAGAACTAACAGTTTCCCCAAATGGGACATGTGGTTTCACACCCATAAGCCTTTGTATATGATCTTCCCCATTTCTGGAATGCTTTTTCTTCATGTCTCTCCTTGGGAAAATTCTTTCACATCTTTCAAAACCCAGTTCAAGGGCTTCCTGTAAAGCCTTCTCTGACCAATGAATAAGTTTGTCATACCCTCCTTTGCACCATCAATATACCCAGCAATTCTCTTCTAGACATTTCCTATAACAGTTCTGAAAGTATTTATTTTCATGCCTGTCACCCCTGTCAGATTTGCCGGGTAAGGAATATATCCTATTCTTGCTGCCCTGGCTTGTGGAGCCCATAGGTACTCAACAAATAGTTGATAAATAATGACAATGAAACCAAGAAGTGTGACTTCAGGAGGAAGTGACTTCCCTTCCAGCTGGTGACCCAGCAAAGGGGACAGAGATGAAGGGGAAAAGTAGTCTTTGAGAGAAACGGAGGATTGCAGATCAAAAGCAGTAGACTAAGTTCAAAAGCTTTGAAGGGTAATCAAAAGAAGAAAAGCAGATGAGAAGTATAAGTGGTAAAAAGATCCAACCTGAGGCTTGGTGACCAAGAAAGAGAGAGAAATTTCAGTGAATGAGAGACCAGTGGAGTATTTGAGAGGCAAAGGATTTATATGAACTCAATGGTAAGATCTAGAAATTCCAAGCAAAGAGAACGTAACTTCCTCAGTTGAACAAGAGAGTCAAGAGTTACTAGCTTGATCAGAGGTTAGAAGCAGAAATAGAATTACAATGGGAGGCAGAAAAAAGGCAATACGAAGATATGATGAAGAGGTTCTGAACTGAATCCAGGCAGCTTGAAGAAAACTGTTTCACCTAGAACCACAACATGGACTTGAAGCATGCAAGAAAGGACTACTTTCCATGGGGTCCTGTCCTTTATTAGTGCCAATGTTCAATATGACATCCTACAAAGCAATCTCATTTTCAGCAGTCCAAACATACACTTATTTATGAATATGCCTCTTTACTGAAGCATCCTTGACAAGGGCGAGATATCATGTTTGTGCTCACATCTTCTGATATCCAGACCAGTGCCTCTCTTCAATGAAAGATACAATGAAAACTAGGTCCTAATTCCTTTTAGGAGAAAAGGGTTTCTGCATTCTGTGGAATTTGGAAGTGAATGCAGCAGAGTATTTGAGATTTATCAAATCTGGACCTACCATGTGCTTAATAACTACATATGGAATAAAGAAATGGATGAGCAAATGAATTACTATTAACATGGGAATTTCTAGGACTTTGCAGAGGAAACTGGTTAAATGAGTTATAGATAGCCTGCTGCAGTAAAATAGTGTTGGCATCCAATAGGCAGGGGTTTGAATCTCACCTGGCCATATGCTAGTGGTGAGGCCTTAATGAAGTTTCTTAAGCAACCTGAGACTCATTTTCCTCACTTATAAAATGAGCCTCATAAGGCTTACCTCCCAGGGTCGTTAACAAACATTTCCTCATTGGGCACCTTCAGAGAGTACACACAATAGAAAAGCACCATGAGAGGTAAACCGTAGATCTCAGATACTCATCCTCGCTCGCCTTTCCAGACTCTCCCCTCACCTCTCATTCTGAACCTCAATGATCATCCACCACCATCAGGTTTGATTATATCCATATTATGTAGATCAGCCCCATCACAGGGCAAAAATTTCCATCTGGAAGCTCACTGAAGAACCCCAGTTCCCCTTCCCTTCACCACCCCTAAATGTTGATGTGACAAATTCCATTCTTCCTGACTCACACAGCTGGATTAGGAAAATAAATTTCTTTACAGTTTCTTCTTAAATTCTATTGGGTTAATTTTTTTAACTCTGTAATTCTTCAAATCCTTATTCACATGCCAATTTTTCAGGTAACAAAATGGGATAGAAACGCAAAGTGACTACAATTAGCAGTGCTTAAGGTTGGATAACCAACCACAGGCATTGTACGCTGTGTGCTTGACCACGCCACCTTTCTGCTCTGCTACCTATTCAGGCTCTACTTGGGAAATCACATTCCTAGCCTTTCTAGGATAAATAAAACCAGCAAAGGAGGCACGTGCTACACAAAAATGTTGTTGTAAGTATTACTTATTTGTTTACTTATTTATTTAGAGAGTTAAGTTTGGGGTTTTATTCATTAAATGATTACTAAGAATAACCTCCTTTCCAGCTCTGTTCTCTGTTAATGAGAATAGACACTTGAGCAAGCCACTGGACTCTCTTAATTATTAATAGAGGTTAGTCAATTCTCAGCTTCTTCCATGACATACACATAAACTCATGTTCCAAAAAGTAAGGAATATGTCCTCAGAAATATCAGCATGGGAGTTAAAGGCATGGATTTTGGAGTCAGTCCTAAATTAGAGTCCATGCTTTACCACATCACATGACCTCAGACAAATTACTCTGCTCTTACCAATTTCTGTTTCCTCATCAGTAAAATCAGAATAATAGTAACTACCTTATGGAGTTGTTTGAGGGTTAAATGAGATTTTATCCTGAGTACTTAGAATAATACCTGGTATATAGTAAGCATTCAATAAATGCAGTTGCTGCTGTTGTTGATACAGTCGTCAAGAACAGTCTGCTGACTTCAGTGAAGCTACGAACCTAGAGCTATGCAAGCATGAATATCAAAGTGTGAGATGCTAAGTTGCATATGGCAGAAACTGCACAAGAATGCTAGAATATGCCAGTAGGAGTTCAACAATGACAGTGCCTGGGGGTGCTCATCACTGCCCATTATGTATGCACCCCTAGAAGTCAGAAGTGGAGAGCAGACCGGTGTGTGTGTGTGTGTGTGTGTGTGTGTGTGTATAGACATGCACAGACATGTATACATGTGCAGGTACAACGAGAACCCTGAGACTCTAAGCTAAGGACAGATACGGATAGCTGGAGACAACAGAACTAGATGTGCCAAATAAATGTCAGTTTATTGGATCTCTGGGGATCACAAGAGTAAAGAGTTAGAGATAAAGGTAAAAATGCCAATCTTTGCTTCAGTTCTATAGGTTTCAAACCGTAAGATGAATGCCTGCCCTGACCAAACTTTTAACAGGAACCCCATTCCCATTGGAGGGTGGGATCTAGAACTGCTCTTCTGGCCCTAACTCTGGATCCTGGATGACAGCTTGGGTTTCCTATACCCACTGAGCAGCATCTTTCTCTCAACCTGTGTTTACCTTATACGGTGATTGTGTTTCCACCTTGGTGTCCTGATTTGCAAACTAGTTGTACCACTGGGACTGAAGCTTTGCCCTGAACTCTAGCTTGCTTGCCTGGGACCCTGATACCAGCCCCTTCTCCTGAGGGTTGAGTTTTGTTCCTATACCCCTCGTGCATGGTTGATCAAAATCTGAAACTGTGATGCTGCTATTCACCCAACTTCCAAAACTATCTCTCAAGGGACCCAATTGCTACCCATAGATCAGGCCCCTTAGAGATAGTAGCTAATTAGGGTGGGGATCAAGATTGCCAGACTCTATGGACACTGAGGTTTGACTTGGGGACACCCTCTCTCTGGCTCCCATTACCAAGAGATCTGTCCTGGTCCTGGGGCTAAGTTAATGTCCTGAGCTGAGATCCTGCCTCTTAGGGTGTTTTGTTTTGTTTTTCTATTTTACCACTTGACAGATACCAAAAACTGAGTACTTCTTTTGCTGGAGTCTATACAAATATATAACTATAAATTTAGAAGCCAGATAAATAAATTAACATCTTCCAGCTTCTTTGTAGTATTGAGCTGTGCATTTGATCTGAGAAATCTTATTCACTCCCATGGTTCCAACTACCAGTTAAGTCTCAGACCTCCAACTTCTTAAGCCTCATTTGCGTGTTTAACAAATATTTCAAATTAAACATGTCTAAATCTCATTCATCATCTCCTCTTTCCCCACCCCAACTCTTGCTTATAAACGCATCCTTCCTCTATCCCTAGGTCTTCTGACTATCCACCCATCCTATTGCCCCAGATAGAAATCTTAGCTTTAATAAATTCCTTTGTCCCTGACCACATTCCTTTGGTCACTAAGTCTAAATATCTCTCAAATTTGATCCTTCTTTATTCCCACTGTCACTCTCTTAAATCAGGTTTCTATTCCTGCTACTACATAATAGTTATAAAATGCTTAATTTGTTTCAGAGATTATGCTAAACACTTTTCATGTAGTATCTGGATGAATTCTCTCAAAAATCCTGTAAAGTAGCCATTATTATTATACCTATTTTACAGATGAAGAAACTGATGCTTGGAGAATGTATGTACCCTGCCTAACGTCTCAGGCTTAGCAGGTGACAGTCACGTTTGAACCCAGGCTAACTGGCTAAAAAGCTCTTACCCATCACTTTACACAGGACTTCATTACCTCCCAGGTTTGAGAATAGCCTCCTAAGTGGTCTCCCTACTTCTAGTCTAATCCACTCTCCACATTTCTTCTAGAGTATTCTTTGTAAAACACATATCCAATGATGTCAGTTCCTGCTTTAAGGCCTCCGTTGATTCTCCATTCCTTCCATGCTTTGACATAGCATATAAGGTCTCATCCGTGACTTGGCCCTAAGCATGCTCCAGCCATAATGCAATATTTTTCATCCTTTGACTGTAAGAATGTTATTCCCTTCACCTGAGGAAATATTAAGGCATGTAACTGAAGGAGTTCCTGGGAGTCAGACAAAGAGAAGCGTGGAGAGTGGGTCTTGCATACACATGAACAAGCACGTGATGGCACAATGAGAATGCCGGAAGTGGTAACAATAGGTGCTTTTCCACATTTGCAGAGGAGGGAGTCATCATTCCTAGACCACCAGGCTATCCTTTAAATACTTTTGGTGCCCCCCCCCCGCCAGGAAAACCGCCCTTCACTAATTTTAATTCAATCAAAAACATTTTAAAACACTGTGCTAAGGTCTGGTAAGAAAGATTTAAAAGACCAGTCCCTGATCTTGAGAAATTGAATATAAACTTGGTTTCTAACTATAAGGTCCCTGAGGGCAGGGACCAGGATTTGGTTGACTTTGTATCCCCAGTATACAGCAAAGCCATAGAATACAGTCAAAGCTCAAAAACCATGGAATGAATGAATGAATGAGTGAACCTGTTGGTCTGAGGAGTCTTTCTTAGCAGGTGGTCTCCAGAATAGAGGATGGATTCTGGCCAATAACTAGGAAAGCTGCCTAAAGGTAGAATGATGAGGGACAGCTCAGAGCAGCAGCCCTCACCTCACCAGGAGTAGGTACCTAGTCACCAGGCTAGGGAAGATCAGCTCCAAGTATAGACAATGCTTCCCTACATGTGGCAAAATAAAGTCCTGCCCCAATTCTCATGTAAAGAAAAGGATTCTATATATGACGAACTGTGTTCTTGCAAGAATAACAAAAGCAGACTCTAAGGCAATGATGTTCTTATTTATAGCACTTTCATTTTTTTCAAAGCAACTTCCTTTTCCCCACTAGTTGTAAGCTATTCCTGCCAGCATCTTTGAGAAGTAGATCTATAAGCACAGCCCCACTTTAGAGAAACAAAGATTGTTGCTAAAGGTCACGGAAAATTATCATCATTAGAGATAGGCATCTTTAGAAATTTTGTATAAAGCTCACCCATCCTTTATCTCTTTAAGTCTTCAAAGCAGATGTGATCTCAGAATTGCCCATTCCCCAGCATGCCTTGACATTCAGACTCCTAAGGTTTTTCTGCATTCAGTGTAACAATACAGATTGAGTATCCCTGATCTGAAATGCTTGGGACCAGAAGTGCTTCGGATCTCAGATTTTTTCAGATTTTGGAATATTGGCATATACATAATGAGATATCTTGGGGATAGAACCCAAGTCTAAACACAAAATTCATTTATGTTTCATATACACTTTATATACATAGCCTGAGGGTAATTTTATACATTATTTTTAATAATTTTTTGCATGAAACAAAGTTTGTATACAGTGAACCATCAGAAGGCAAAGGTGTCAGGAGTGGAATTTTCCACTTGTGGTGTCATGTCAACACACAGAAAGTTTTGGATTTTGGAGCATTTGGGGATTTTGAATTTTTAGATTAGGGATACTCAACCTATACAAATCTTCCTTTGTCTGCCTTCAAGTTAAGTCTTCTTTAAGAAATTCATCTTTTGTTTTAAAATTTTTTAACATGTTGTTCCAATTTCCTAAGACATTTTTTAGGAACAACTAATAGGCAGGTTTTCTAAGGGTAAGTGATGATTAGAGGTGTGTCTAAACATCTCCTCTAGGTTTGGTCTATAGCTCAGACAAGAAAAGAAAGCTTGTGCATTAATAACATTGTCAGGGTGGGAGCAAAACCTTTTGGGAAATGTTGACCTACAGGCTAAAAGTTTAAAGACAAAGAAAATGCATATTGATTCATTTTTTTTTCTTCCAGAAATAAGAACCATTCATCTTCTTGAGAAGCTTCAGTTAAAAAATAAAATAAAAGGGCTTTCCCAAGAATAGAAGACATTACCTTGGTATCTGCCTATTTTCTGAGACTTAGTCTCCAGCTTTCCCATTGATTCTGTGAGTTAATCAACTTCTTTCCAATAAATTCCTTTCTTGCTTAAATTGGCCAGAATTAGTTTATCTTGTTTGCTACCATGGTTCCTGATTGCTTGGTCCACTTTAGGGTTAGAGTGACCAGATGTACCATTTTGAAATTTTTAAAAATCATGCTAGTATTTTTGCATGTTTCCCCTCAAGAGTCCCAAAAGGCAGCAATACGTTCCCCTTTCCCATAGGGTTATAGTCAATGCCAGTGCTACCGCTACCCAGGTGGGCTTTCCTCATGGCCTAGTTATTATTTGCTGCTGACAACTCTGGTGCTTGTGCACACAAAGCTTGCCATTCATTAAGCATATTTTCTATGTGTCCAGCTTTGCCATGCTTTCCTATTCTCTGCCATCACTGTGCAGATAAAAGTCAGAAGCATATTTTCTTTCTGTCTGATTTCCCTCATTGTCCACAGATCTGAAATGAGTTCATGGGTGATGTCCAGCTGGTTTACATGCTGTTCCAGTGGGATCAAAGTCGTGCTAAAAGAGGTCAGTTTTTACTCTGCAATGTGGAGGTACTTTGGAAACTGTCTTGGTTCATTCAGGCGGGTCAGATTTCTGGGACGGATCAACCATTCTGGACAGAAAAAAACTTCTCTAAGAAAGTTCTTATCAATCTTTACCAACTTCTTATCTGTATTTTCTGTCTGGATCTCTTTCCTAAGCTCCAGACTCCAAAATACAACTTCAGTCTTCATCTGGATGTTATGCAAGCACCTCAAACTCTTCCCTCTGTAGATGGAGATTCTAACCATCTCCTTCCTCCTTTTAGTAACAGAATTTCCCAGGTTTGAATTTGGCCCACTAAGCCAGCCAAGTACTACATGTCCTAGCCTCTCTTGCATCTAAGTGTGGCCATGTGACTAGGTTCAGGACAAAGGTATGTGAGGAGAAGTGATGTGCATATCTTCCGAGTCGTCTCTCCAGAGGAAAGCTGCTTGCCCTGGAACTCTGCTTTCCTTGCTACTGCTGGCTGAGAAATGGCTATGACTAGCGTAGTCTTGGGAGCCATGTGTTAGAAATGGCAGACTCAACCCCACAGATCTGGACTATTACGGGAGAGAGAAATTAACTATTCTGTGTGTCACAATATCTTAGGGTCTCTTAGTTATAGCAGCTTACACTATACTTTAATATAATGGAAGGAAGGAAGAGAGGGAGGGAGGGAGAGAGGGAGGGAGCCAGCTTCGTCTCCCTCCCTTAATATGTTTCTCCTCTCATACTAGTTCACGCACATCAATGGCATCCCCAGCAATCCCAAGTCTGAAACCTGACATTCCTTCTCATTCAGCCTTCACATCCAACCAAGCCAGTCCTACCTCTTCCAGCTCTGGTCACTCTGTCCACTTCTCTCATACTCACTGCACCATGTGAGTTCAAGATCTCAGCGTGTCTTGCCTCACTTTCTGCAAGTGTCTCCTGGTTGATTTCTGTTGCAAGTCTTGCCCATGTCTAAGCCACTCTCCACACTAAGGCCCAAATGATATGTCTAAAATGTACATCTGATTCCCTTGCTCTGACTCTTAAAAGACTGCCTCTAGCTTTCAGAAGCACAAATGCTCCTGTCAGACGAGGCTATTTCCTTCCATTCCGCCTCAGGATGAAATGCTCCTACCATACTAAAGTATTTGTAGTTTTCAGAAAACATCATATCCTCCCTTGATTCTTGGCCGGTGCACATGCTGTTCCCCCTGCAAATTTCTCTTCCTTCATCCTACTTTTCTCCTACCAGCCACTACTCATCTTTCAGGACTTGCTCAGCTATTACTGCCTCTGGAAGCTTCTTCATCCTCTTACTGCAGTCACAGTACCAGAGAGAATCACATCACATTTCCTGAGAATTTCCTATTTAGTCCTGTCTCTTCCATTAATAACAAGCTCCCTTCTGCAGGCTTCTAAAGACTCTGCTACATAGTAAGTACTCGATACATTTGTTGAATAATTTAACCCAGTTGACAGACTGCATTATTTATTCCTAATTATGTGTTTCCTCTCCCACCCTTGCATTGGTTCCTGTAGGCAGCAATATATATATACTTACCACCCCACAGACTATAGGCTTGGCCACATGACTTGCTTTGGTCAATGGAATGTGAGCAGATGTGCCAAAAGCCATGCCCAAGTAGAAGCTTTAAAGGTACTTGTGTGGTTTGGCTCTGCACCCTCCTCCTTTGAGCATTTGCCCACCATGGTGAGAACAACATGTCCAAATAGTGGCTACTCCTTAGTTCTGGATCTCAGAATGAGAAGACAACTGGAACTGAGCCAAATCCACCAAGCCTAGCCAATCTACAGCTACCTGCAGCTGACTGCAGCTCGCATGTAACACCAGAGCAAGAATTAAATATATGTTTTTGCAAGCTATTAAGATTTGGGGGTTGCTTGTTGTTGAATCAAAATGCTGACTAATACATCTAATTTGGGTTCATAATAATATCAAGTGCCTATTATGTGCTAAACATTATACTAGGAGTTTTACATAATTTTATTTTAATTATCACAACAACCCTACAAGGTAGGTTAGCTTTCTATTTTAAAGCCAAAGAAAATAAGATAAAAGATTAAGCTGGCATTCCAGTCCAGGTCAGTTTGAGCCTAACCATCCCTCACCCCACTGCCTCTGAGCCTGCCTCCTGATGAGCTAAGGGCACGGACAGTGATGATACAGGACCTCAGCTGAATGTGCGGGTCCTACCCCTAATTCAGAGCACCACTTCCTATAGGGTTCCAGATGCAAAGGGAGAACAGAGGAAGCAGCATTTTCTTCTGAGTTCTTCCTTGTTACTTGGCCCATAAAAAACTCTAGTCATCTAAAATGCCTTCTTTCATTTTCAGAGAGCCAAAAACTATGTTGAACACCAAGACCTGAAACATGTATATGCCACAGCTACATCCTGTGTGGGTCCTGGGAGCACAGCCCCCACCCCAGTCCCAGATGGGCTCTGATGTGCCAGCGTATCTGCTCTGTCACTGGGACACATCCTCTGCCCTCATGTGCCTTGCTGGAGTACTTCTCATTCACTCCTTTCCCATATATCTTGGAATTTCATTAGGAAAAACGAACTGCCATTCTTTCTCACTTTTCGTGCAATATTTCCCTGAGTTCTATGAACTCTGAGCCTCAATATCCAAGGTCCCATAACAGACACCATCTATGTTCATGTAAATCAGCTCTAGTTTGACCCATTTTACCAGAAAAGAAGGTTTCCCCTGGATTCAAGCACTTGAAATAACCAAGTGATATTAAGGCAGTAACACTATTTCTTATTCTTTTAATCAATAAGATATCATGAACTTGGACAAGTCACTTATTTCCTCTGAGCCTTGGTCCTGTTAAGTCTAGATGGGTAATTCCAGCCTTACTTACTTAGAAGGATGAAATGGAATAATGTACATGGAAGTCATTTAACACACAGAAAAGCATTATAGCATGTAAATAAGCAACAACAACAGCAATCACCACATCATACTCCTGATTGGGAAAAAGGAGGCATGAGATAAAACAGTTGGAAGGAGTGAAGACGTGAGTCTTGGAACAAAAATTTGAGACTGGAAGGGACATTCTAGGTCTATGTTGGCTAGAAAAGGATTCATCCTATCTGATCCAAAGTACTTTCCTCACTTTGCCAGTCCTCAATATGACCACATTTAACCATATTTAATTGTTCAGCAGGGACCCTATCCTGTCCACCAAGCACTGAATACCACTCCATTTGCTCTTCTGAAAATTCCAACAAGAACTCTTCCTTTCCAGCTGGTGTTTTTTGTTCCAATTATTAATAGCCTGGGAAAGGCTGAAAAAAAACCTGGGTCTCCTGGATGGCTCTTCCTGGGTGAAGTATAAAAGGAAGAATGGGCCTGTCACTCTTTAGCTTTGATTTCCAACTCATCAAAATTAAATGGAGAAAAGTTCAGAACCCTAGAATCTTAGAGCTGAAAGTAACCTTAGAAATCACCTCGTTCAACAGATTATAAGACCAAGATCCAAACCTGCCCATGGCTATACAGTTATTAATGAAGCAGCTGAGACTAGAACTCAACCCTCAACGCCCAGGTCAGGGTTCTTTCCACTAACCATGTCCTGGTACTAATACTACTTGCACTAAGATAACTAGCTAGTACTAGCATAGTGTTTGCACTAACCCTACTAGTACTAATACTCAAGTCTATATAAACTAGCCGCTCATCAAACTCATATGTCTAAAATGTAAAGAGTCATGAGCATACTGAAACAACCTCCCTTTCCTAGTCTAGAGAGAAGCATCCAGGCTGGGGGATGGTGCAGAGTGGGGAGGGCTGTGACAAAGGCTTGAAAGAAGGTGCTCTGGTATGAACAAGGTCATTTCCATGGAGGAAAGTAGAACAGAGAAGGGAGAGAAATTGGAAGGTATACAGGAGAGGAAAGGAGATAACAGGAGTTGAGGTGGCAGCAGTCTCTCAAAGCGACTCTTCCTTTTCCAGGGCTAATAACACTTTAACTCTCTACACCCAAACCTATCCTCACATAGTCACTACATGTAGTCTTCCTGAACACAAACCGGACCAGGTAACAACCATTCCCTGCTACCTCCCTTCCCACTGCAGGCTAGGTTAGGAGCCTCTTCGAGGCACCCCAAAATAAATAAATGGATGAAACCAAAAGGGTACCAAAAGAAATGCTAAGAAAGCAAGCAATCTTCATCACAGAGATGCCCAAAAGAGTCTGCAGGAAAACACATTGCTTGCTCCAGGAGTGTGTTCCCAGAGTGTAGACACAGCTCCAGGGTTTATCACAGCCTCTGCTGGCTGCCAGGAAAGGATAAAACGCCATCTATATTCAGGAACAAAGACAGAGTGAACCCTCCTTCAAGTCTTATTGCTAGATGGCACCTGTTGCTAAAATAGCAGCTGGTAAGCATTTTGTTTTGTTCAAAACAACACCACAACAACAAAACCAATATATTACAGGAAGCAGCATCACAATGACAATAAGAAATCATAGCAAAAAGAAATACAGAATTTTAGCAATGAAAGACAAGGAAGGAGCTGCTAGAGCTTGAGGGAAAAAAAACTGAAGTGTTGATTAGAAATTGCTCAGCCTGCATTAAAAAAAGAGAAACAAGGGGGGGAGGAGAGAAAGAGAGAGAGATGGGGGGAGAGAAAAACGGAGGGAGAAAGAGAATGAATGTGGTTTTTTTCCTGGCTTTCCTCCCATTTTTAATCTGTCCTTTCCTGTCTCCCTCCCTTTCTACCACCCCCTCAAGAGAGAATTCATTGATTGGGCTGGACTAAAATTTCTCACCTTTTCTCACATGGTTTCTCCGTGAAGAATGAGTCTGAATCCATATCTTCCTCGGCTGCTCCTGTCTCCTCCCTCCCCTCCCCGCCGCCATTGTTAGCTCCTCTACTTTGCTGGGGCTGAGAGGCAGCTTGTCCCTCTGCACCTTTGACAGCAGTGATGGGATGTGGGGGGAGGAGAGGAGGGGGTATGTGTGAAGCAGGAGCTGGGAGCGAGGAGGATGCCAGTGGGTGGTCAGTGGGATCTCAGCAGTCAGCCTCACTTGTGGAGCAAAGAAGCTCCAGCCATCTGACAGCTGAGATGGCCCTGATAACTAACCTGTTGCCTGCTTCCAGGGAGAAGTGGCCTCTCCAGGTGCAGATGGCAGAAGGCACAAACATCTCCCTCAATACAAAAATAAGGCAAAAAGCTCTCCAACAAAAACCCAGAGAGGCAGTTCTAAGAGAGTGCAAATAGGACTGGCCCAGGGTTTGGGAGGACTAAGACCCAGCCCCCGTTTTATCAGGAATGTGCTATGTGCATACTGCTCTCTGGGCCTCCATTTCTATAAACTGAGAGTGCTGAACTAGATTGCCTTTGCCCCCACCTTCCTCCAGTGACATGATTCCATTTCATAAAAGCTGTTAGCCATCTAGACAGGACTATATGTTCCCCTTCTTCTCCCACTCCCTGCAAATCCCCAGAGTCTCTTGGGCAGACCTCAGGGTATCTGGAAGAGCACCTCTGACTCAGGGACACCTCCCCAGATGCCTGGCTGACTTCAGGGAGGAGGTGATACAGGTTCAAGGCCTAACTTTCCCTTTGAATATGATAACAAAGAAGTAGAGGGAAATTAAGGATGTTAAGAATCAGTAAGAGTGGAAGTGGAAGACACTGGGAGGCCAGGGGAGGAGGGAGGCATGGATCAGCCAAACCCTGAAATTAAAGATGATTCATATTTGAATAATGTGGGAGGGATGAACTCAAAGCAGCCAAAAGAAGAGGCTAATTCTGTTGAGGGTGCCCCTCCTAAAAAAAACCCAGCAGGGAGGCAAGAGCAATGTTAGGGACCTTTCATAGGAAAAGAATAGGAAAAAAATTTAGGCAATCAATAATCTTATTCTGAAGCTAAGGGAAATGGGGATTTGCTTTTCTTCCTTCTTTAATGTATTTCACCCTCTTTCAATGACTTGCCTTGGATATTTTAAGCTTGTTCTCCTTTTCCTAGTGACTTGATTTTTTTTCCAGATCTTCAGGTTGGTGCCCCAGAGGGAACAAAACTTCTTCCTTTGTGGTGCTATTTTCCCTTTTCTCTCCTGCCTTTCACCCCATCCTGTCCTCACCTTTCTGACCCCATGTTCTGTTTCTTCCATCACTCTGTCTCCACCTTGCTTTGAATGGTTGCCTCTGACCCAGTTCAAGCTATCAAAACGGTCCTCACCCCCATCC
>VBSM01000662.1:4489017-4529050 GCA_008086735.1 Cheirogaleus medius
CGCCTCCCCGCCGCAGAGCCCGCCGCGCGGGGGAGCTCGGCCGCCGCGCCGCCTCCCCGCGCCGCCGCCCGCCGCCCGCCGCCGGGCTGCCAAAGTTTCTCGGTCACGTGCCGGCCCCTTGCAACCCGGAGGTCAGCGCAGAGTAAGAAAGTACACAAGGGTAGAGGGGGCCGCGGGGCGGCGCGCAGGGAGAGGCGCGGGGGAGGCAGCCCGCGGGCCACGCCGTGCAGGGAGCGACCATCGCGGCTTCTCTCGGGGAAGCCGGTGATTGGAAACCCGAGCAAGAACGAGGGTTAGGGACTCGAGGAGGGGGAGTCTGTGTATGCATGTGGCAACAGCCAACCTGAACGACCTCAACTGGGAGAGAGGGACAGAGCTACAAAGGCTGGGGACCTGTGCGGACCTGGCATAACTTCTTATGGGACTTAGACTAGCGAGTCGTCTAAGCAAGAGTGCTTGCTTTTGCGGTGCCCCCGCCCCTCCGTCTGCTTCCCTTTTTGACAGTGCAAGCAACCAGGAGGCTCAGCAGAATTGGAAAAGGTAGGCGGGAATCCCGCGTCATAACTTTTTCCTGTTAAAACATTATGAGGTAGAATAAGGGCATACATCCCTTTGACAGAAAATATGTAAAACCAGAATGGAATAAACAATTATAAAGACTTAAATCTGTCCAACACTTTATAGTTTGCAGGACACATTTACATGGATTATTTCTCATATTTTTAGACGGATTTGTCTTGTGTCTGTAGGAAAGGAGTCAAAATGTACATGGTAAGAGAGAACTGAGAAATGTGTGCTTTGCTTAAAAAATATACACTAAGCATCTACTAGGTGCTAAAGAACCAAGTGAATGACAGACTTCCTGCCCTTAAGGAGCCTCATCTTGGGTGCAGGAGAGGGAGGGAGGTCAGAGCATTAAAGGTATAATACATATTCATAGTAAAATAGGGCAAAGGTAATGGAGACGTAGAGAAAAGGCCTTGGGAAGAGGGAGGAAGGAGCCAATTAATCTTGGATGGGAGGAGGGGGGCAGCACCACAAAGGAGAGGTAACATCTGAGTTGGCATTTGCAGAATGGGCAAGAGTTGGGCTGTTCAAGGACTGGTGGTGGAAAGGGGGCAGGCAGGGAGCATTCTGGGCAGAGGAAAGAACGACAAAGCAGAAAGGTCTAAACTAGTGGTTGAAAACAGATTGGTGCTAGGCTGGAGGGGAGTTCCTGAAGCAGAAAGACTCCTTAGTTAAGAATGAATGTAAACACAGAAAGGGATGATATGTGAACATGTGAGAAATGGTGAGAGTAGACCCTGGACGGTGGTCTTTTATGGCTGCCTGACATCTGAATTTCATTCTTACTTCTGAGGAATTCCAACTACAGAAGCCAGAAAGTCTAGAGCTACCATGCTGACCATCACAGCGGGAATGCAGGCCTGGGAATTCAGAGCTTTTTTAAATCTGGAGGAAGTGATACAAGAAGCTGGGACAGTGGAGAATCGGTTTTGCCACTGCAGCTCATCTTCTGCACCTGGCTCTTCAGCTTTCCTGGCAATTCTTTGAGCCATTCAACATCCTTTCATCAACTTCCTCTTAGCTTATTTTGGCCAGGATGATTTCTGATGCTTGCAATTAAGAACCCTGACTAATATATTGTGTGAGAGAAATATGAGGACTATTTCTTTTCATCTACAAAAATAAAAATAAAGGTGGTACCTAATATTTGTGAGTTTCCCCATTAGGTTTTAGGCACAGTTCTACATGTTTTTACAAGTTTTTTCATTTAATCTTAATGAAGAAACTTACATCCCGATAATTTAATTAACTTCTCTAAGATCAGGTAGGTAGTCAGTGGCAGAGCTAGGATTTGAACTCAGGTCTTCTGACTCTAAAGCATAGCCTTTGCACCATAAAAGGGACATCTACACCAAAGGGCTGAGATGATGATATATTTGTATTATGCTTTGCCATTTACTGCATGTATATGTGTGTGTGCATATACACCTTATGCAAAAGAATTTGAATAGTGTTTAGTATATAAGTGCACATAACGACTTTTTGTGCAAAATTTGGATATAAAAGCAAGTTTATACATGTGAAAACTGGGAGATGGACTGAGTGAAGTGAAGAGAGCCAGGATGTGCACATGAAATAGAAAGTGAACTTTGAATGTGTACCAGAAGTGAAGTGCGCACAGAAGTGAACTTTGAATGTGTACCCAGGGTATGTGCCTATGTGTACTTCCACAAGGAATCGGGAGACTTACAGAAGAGCATGGTGCCAGAGAAAATCATAGAATACAGGTGCCTAGTCCACCATCCCAGGAATTCATTTTCTGTGTAGCACCCTGCATATCTACATTATAGCTAGAGAGGTATAGTTAGTCTACCCTGAATATTCCTGAGTGGGTGGGTCCCCAAGCCAACCCTAAGGGAATGCTAAACTGGGGTAAATCACAGCCTGTATTCCTCCCAAATGTACATGTTATTACCAAGGTGATGGGGGTTAATATAAACTTTAAGTTATATTTAATGATTGAAAACATATAGCCTCAAAGAAGGAGGTGGAAGGAGGGAGGAGCAAGGGTATTATTTTGCCATATTGGTGGTAGGTATGGTGGGTATGATACCCAGAATCCTGGTGTTACTCCAAGTGTGGTTTCTGAACCTCCAGCATCAGAATCACATTATGGCGTTTGCTTAAAACACAGATTCCCAGGCTCTACTAAAAATGATGAGATCAGACACTCCAGAAGGGCCTGGAAATGTGCATTTTAACCACCTTCCCCAAGTGCTTCCAGTACACATTAATGTTTAAGAAGCAATACCTAACCATCTTTTTGTTCTCCTGGGAAGCTGTTGAGTTGATGTTTTTGAATGAGCTTCAGCTCCGGTTAAGCTCCAGCTGTCCATTTATCCTGGCCAAATCAGACAGGACCCCAACTAGAAATTGATTCATCATAGCCAAGAGGGGGTCTGGATCCCCAACACTTCAAATTTTCTCCTGCAACCACAAACAAACATGTCAGAACAAGGACCTGCATGGGACCAGAGCAGGATTCCCAGGAAGCCACAGCTGGGGTTGTATGTGGTAGGGGGTTGGGGGGGTGTGGACTAGCAGGCTGCTTTATCAAATCTGCACACTTTAGAACAGAATTAGGACACAGAGCAAAGAGAAGTGAACCACCACAAGGAGACATGCTGGTAGCTGGTAGCTGGTAGCAACCACATGGTTATAAATATAATGCAGCTGAATCCTCTTTAAAACATGATTTCATTGCAGACACACAGGCATGCATGCACACGAATCCTGCTTAATGTGGGTCTTTTTAAAACACACAGATAAAATCATATTTCTACTTCTCTCTGATCTTGCGTTCCAGGAGGAATATATGAGGTGTGACTTTAAAACAGATTCCATGGTTCTTATCTAAGGCTAGTTCATCTTTCCTTTCCTTGTGCTACCTTTTAGGTTTGTTATCTTTCCCATCCTCCATACCTTCAAAACCACCCTCAATGAATTATAAGTTTAAAAAAAAAATCTAAATGAAGTAAACCAAGGCACTAAAAACACTGGAGACTCTAGGCATCCTGTACCAAAAATTGGAAACATTTTCAATCTGGAAGGCCTTTCTTATTGAGGAATAAATTGTTTCATTAACAAAATGCTTTAAAGAAAGGAAATGCAAATATACACAGTGCATGATGCCAAAAAACAAAAAGAAGAAAAAGGAAAAAAAAATCTGAACTGCCAAGAACAGTGGTAAGTATATAATAAGTAAAAGACTAGGAGAATGTGCTGAAAATTCCATATACTTGTGGCAGATTTAACCCAAGAGCCTGCAGTCTCAGACTTCACATCCAACTGGTGGTGGTGCTAGGTGCTGAATTAGGTGATGCCTTCTGTGCCCTATCTTGAGGCTAGGCCCCACTCAATAGTGGGGCAGTCTCTGTCTGAATTAGTTGTCTAATGCTTTTCCTAAAAAGGTCCACCCAAAGATTATGTGCAGAATAAAAGAGAGCATAAGAGTATTTATAGAACATGGTCTCAAATATGGAAAAATGCATTTAAAGGGGACAAACAACAACAAATGAGTAACAATGGTTATTTCTGGGTTGGACTGTCATTCATTTATATTTTCTTCTTTATAGTTTTCTATATACTTTAATATTTCTACACTGTAGAAAAAGATGCTACATAAAAGATACACCCATGCCAAAATTCACTCAGTCTCTGGGACACCCCTGGAGAAAGGAGTGAGGCAGAAAGAAGGAGTGACAGGTGTTTTGTCAGGCCTGTGTCTTTATCTAGATACAAAGCTCCCAAATATACACCTGCTGTCATTATGTCTCAATCATGAGCAGTTAATCAAGTTAATTATGAGCAGTTGAGGCCCTGGGAGCCCTTACTGACTTACAGTTCAACCTGTAAGTTCTTTCTAAGTTGGAAAGCCAAAGATGAAGTAAAGCTGCTTCTCCTTTAGGAGCCCTGTCTCTGAGCTTTGCCTTTGTTTCTGTTTTTGTTTCAATGTTAGCATCCTTTGGAGACCAGAACAGCATTGGCAGCCCCCAACATGAACAGCAGAGCAATTCCGATTCCACTGGTCAAGTAGCTTCCTATAGCCCAAAGGCTGTAGGAGAAAAAGGGGGCCTGGCTGCCTGTATTTTATAAGATCGTGCTGCGAAGGCACAGGGTCTTGGTGATTAAGCCAGAAGATTGTTTCTCAGAGCCCTAAGCATTCTCCTAGAAGCCTCCTTCCCTGGCACAGCTCAAAGACGGAACCTGAGGGAGGGAAGTGAGCCAGAAAAAGTGTGTCATCCGATTGACCTCACCCCTAGAAAATGGGCAAGGAAGGGAGCTGGAACAAAAAGGCCAGAACACTGAGCATCATGAAAAGAAGCGGCTCAAACAAGAGAAGGGGCATGTGGGCTCTCAAGGCCAGTGTTAGAAAGCAGCAGCCTTGACCTTGTGTTGAAGTCATGGGGTGAGGACCTCTCACAGAAGTGTTAATTCTGTACCCCCTTCCCTAATTCTGACTGAGTGCCTTACATAGAGATGATCAATATGTATTTGCCTAATTAATTACAAACTGTTCCAGTATATTCACCTTCCCTTTTCCTCATCTTCTTTTCTCTTTCCTGAATTCATTCATTTATTCAACACACATTTATTGAATGCCTACTCTATTCTAGACACTATGCTATCTAGAAATTCAAGATGAATGGGAATTCAAAGATGAATGTGTCACAGCCCCTTCTGTTAAAGAGTTTACATTTAGTTGTAGCCGTGTATGGACAGGGAGGGAGGGAGGCACACATGGGGTCTTTAAGTATGATAGTGTGACAGGGCTTATGTTAGGACATACACCAAATATGGTGAGGGGATAAAGAGAGGGGCCAATTATTTATCAGCAGTGCCTGTCAGAGATGTCTATATGAACAGGTAACCCCTGAGCTAAGTCTTAAACATCATCTGGACAGAATTTCTAAGGGCAGAAAGGGAGGTGGAGGTAGTACAGACGCACAAGCAACAGGCAGAGGTCAGAGTGGGACCTGCTACTCAGAGTACAGGTTTACAAAGGGCAGAGTCAGCAATAAGGCCGGAAAGATAAGCCAAAGTCAGAACAAGGGAAACCAGGCAACCAGATCTGGACTTAAGTCCACAGGCAATGTACCACCCATGAAAATTTCTAAGCAGAAGAATAAGATCAGACCTATGTTTCAGCAAAGTTATTCTGGTGGGTTCAGGATGAACGGATGAAAAGAGCTCATTACAAAAGTCCAAGAAGGAATAAGCACCCAAGAAGGGGTAGCATGATCAGGAAGCAAACATCAGTTGAAAGAGAGTTGAATTCACACCACCTGACAAGAGGCTGCATGTATGTAGACTGAGCAAGCAGAAGAAATCAACCAGACTTCAGACTGAGTTACTCCAGAATGTGATAGTGCATTCAGGTAATGTCTAGATGGTGCTTGGAAATTCCTCCCTTTACTTTGGCAAAGCATCAGGTAATAAATATCCTTGAGCATCTCTGATGAACAGATTGAAATGAGTGTTAAAGAAGTAGGAATCTCACAGAGCTCAGAGTCACTCACAAGCTGTGTGACATGGGGAATTCACTTCACCACTCTAAGTCTCAATGTCCTGTTCCACAAAATGGGGATAATCATGGAATCTATGTTATAGGGTTGTTGTGAGAGGGAGATGAGAAAACTTTTGTAGAATGTTTAGCAGAGAGTCTGACACGGTAGCTTTCAAAGATTGTTACCTATTATTACTATTATTATTAACACAGGATGGAGGATGCACACTGAACAATGTCAGGGCCTTAACTTAAACGTGCATCAGGAAAAAACTCAGCCATGTTTTCCAAGAACATGCTGTGGTGTTCTTGGGTGGTTTGTATAACACTTACTCCGCTGAAAATCACACCTCATACTTCATATTCCAAAAAGAAAAGTAGAAGTCATCCAAATCTTCAGTGGCTTTCCCCCATTTAGACTAAAATCTAAAGTCCTTATGGTGGCCTTGTAAGTCCTCTATGATTTGGCTCTAGCTCCCTCTCTAACATCCTCTCTACTTTCCCCTTCACTCATTTCACTCCAGCACAAGTCTTGCTTTGCTCTTCCTCAAACATACCCGATGTGCTCCCACCTCAGAGCCTTTGCACTTGCTATTCCCCCTGTCTGGAATGCTCTTCCCCCAATATCTTCATGGTTTGCTTCCTTCCTTCCTTCCAGTCTTTGCTGAAATTTCACTTCCTCATAAAGCACCTTTTCTGACTACCAGGAAATTGCACCCTCCATCAGTCACTATTCCCTATCCTGCATTATTTTTCTTCCTTGGACATACTCTCCAATAAGATGTTCTGACATCTTGTTGTATACTTATTTCTTTATTGCCTGTTTTTTTTCCCTCATTACAAGTTTTATTCTATCCAACCTACTCTTGTGCCTAAGATAAAGCCTGGTACTCAGTAGACTCTTAATAAATATTTATTGAATAAATGAACCATTTCCTACTGAAATCTCTCTCCTCTCTTGTTTTCCTGCTTTTCTGCCTACTTCTTCACATGTTCCCTCTTAGTTGCCTTTACTGGGTCTTCCTTCTCTAACTTCTAAATGCTAGTTGCTCAGGACTCCATCCTGGATTCTTTTCCTCTCTCTTCACTCTCTCCTCCGATGATCTCATCTAATTCCATGAATTCAAATATCATCTTTATGTGGCTTACTTCCAAATTCTATCTCAAGCCCAGAACTCCAGACTTACATGGTCAATTGTCTACTTGATATCTCCACTTCAATATACAGTAGGCATCTCAAAATTAACATGTCCATAATGAAACACTAAGTGATCCCTACCCCCCACACACATACTCCCACCAAAACCTGCCACTGGCTGGACATGATAGTTCATGCCTATAATCCTAGAACTTTGAGAGGCTGAAGCAGGAGGATCACCTGAGGCCAGAAGTTTGAAAGCAGCCTGAAAAACATAGCAAGATTCTGTCTCTACAAAAAATAGAACAGTTAGTTGGGCATAGTGCACGCCTGTAGTCCCAGCTAGTTGGATGCTGAGGTGGGAGGATCACTTGATTGAGCCCAGGAGTTTGAGTTTGCAGTGAGCTATGATGACACTACTGCACTCTAGCCTGGGCAACAGAGTGAGACCCTGTTTCAAACAAAACAACAAAACAAAACAAACAAACAAACAAACAAAAACTACCGCTGCCACCCTTTAGAATTTCTGAATAAGAAAATCTATCTTATCATAAAGTGGGAAAAACTGTTCTTGACTTAAGTAAGATTGAAAAAATCTATTCTACCAAAGAAGGAGAGAAGCAGATCATAGAAATTATAAGGGAGTTTTGGACACTCTTTGGTATTAGCACTGTTCTCCCTACCCCCCCAAGTCCTCCCTATTTTAGTAAATATTACTTACCACTAGGTTACTCAAGCCAAAATCCTAGGATTCCTCCTTTTCTCTCACTTCCATATCCAATCCATTAGCTAGTTAGATTTTCCTAAAATACAATTTGAGCCCATCCTTTCTTCTCTGTTTTGGGTCATCATCATCTTTCACATAGACTCCTGTAGGAGTCTCCTAATTGGTTTTGCCATGCCCATTCTTACTACTTTGAACTCGTTCTCCAAATAAGACAGATCTCAAACTGTTTACCAAATCAGAACATGTATTTTTAAAAACCTTAAGTAGATTTTAAGTGTTCTCACCACAAAAAATAAGTATGTGAGGTAATGCATGTGTTAATTAGCTCAATTTAGTTATTCCACAATCTATACATATTTCAAAACATGTTGTACACAATAAATATATACAATTTTTATTTGTCAATTAAAAATAAAGAAATATTAAATAAAACTCTTAAATGACCACCCATTGTATTGTACTTAGAGCAATACTTTAACCCCTTCCAATGGTCATGCCCAAATCCCTATTGATCACTCCAACCTCAGCATGCACCATTCTCCACCTGACTATACACACTACGCAGGGGTCCTCAAACTACAGCCTGCGGGCCACATGCGGCCCGCCGAGGACATTTATCCCGCCCGCCGGGTGTTTTTGCCGCCACTGCTTGTCCTGCTTAGCAGCCGACTCGTCCCAGGCCCACAGTGCACACTCTCCAACGGTCTGAGGGACAGTGAATTGGCCCCCTGTTTAAAAAGTTTGAGGACCCCTGCCTACAGCAACACCAAACAGCCTTCCATCTGTTCTAAAGACATGCCTAGCTCTTTATCATCTGAGGTCTTTACATGTATTGTTCCCTCTGTCTGGAATGCTCCTATTTCAATTCTCCACACAACTAGCTCTGTTCTTTTCCATCCTTTCTCATTTTAAAAGTCACTTGCTCCTCGGAGAGGTTTGCCCTGATCACCTATCTAAAAATTTAGTAGTTAAATCTAAATATTGTTTTAAAATATTAAAATATGAAATGAATAACAGGAAATAGATTTTTCCAGTAGTCTGAAACAACTAAAAAACTGGTCAAGTAGGGTGTGGTGGCACACACTTGTAGTCTTAGCTACTTGGGAGGCAAAGGCAGGAGGATCACTTGAACCCGGGAGTTCGAGTCTAGCCTGGGTAACATAGCAAGACCCTGTCTCTAAAAAACAAAACATAACAAAATTGGTCAAAACATATGAAACAATGTTTTCAGATGTTAGACATCAGGGAGCAAACGTGAGTAATCCCTGAAAGAACAGAAACAAATAAGATAAACTCCGTGATTGTCCTACCATGTTTCCCCAAAAATAAGACCTACCCATAAAATAAGCCCTAGCAGGATTTCTAAGCATTTGCAATATAAGCCCTACCCCAAAAATAAGACCTAGTGATGGGCGTGGCTACGCAGTGAATCTGCACAACCCATGCATTTCGTCGCAGAGTGGTAAAGAAGACGAGCAGCCCTTCTCATCTGCCCCATCGTGACAGCTACTATCCCAGAGGTGACGGGAAAGGTGCGGGCAGCCCCACCAACAAGGTCGGCTCCCCCTGTCAGGTCCCGGCCATCCTGTGCGTGCTGCTAGCTGAGGCTTTGAGGGGAAAATAACACATCCCCTGAAAATAAGCCCTAGGGTGTCTTCTTGAGGAAAAATAAATATAAGACCCTGTCTTATTGTCGAGGAAACATGGTAGGTAGC
The DNA here is from genome assembly GCA_008086735.1 of Cheirogaleus medius. Classification (NCBI taxonomy): domain Eukaryota; kingdom Metazoa; phylum Chordata; class Mammalia; order Primates; family Cheirogaleidae; genus Cheirogaleus; species Cheirogaleus medius. Next base: position 4,498,671 of record VBSM01000662.1, read on the forward strand.
TTCCTGGAGGTATCCAGAATACAGTATCAAGGTGGATAACCTAGGCAGAGCTCAGTGATCTCCCTTGGGATTAAGAAGATGGAGTTGGGTGTCCAGGTAGGCCATAATGGCTAGAGTTTGCAGGGCAAAGTACTAGAACAAAGGGAGCAGCACAAAGATTTAAAAAAAAAATAAAAAACCTCTGGAGATCTGGTAAGGCTCTCCTTTGAAGCTTCAGCTAAATACTGATCAGTGCATGTGTGGGAGGAAACTACACAATGCCAGAGAAAGAACAACCTGAAACAATTAAAAGGAACAATCCTTGGAATTCACATAAGGCTAGAAATAGTTTGTGCTTCCATCAGCCAAAGTGGAAAAACCTCCAAATTCATGGGATATCAGATAGAGTACTCAGAAGGGTGTTACATTGGTAAAGGAGAAAATTAGAGCTAAAGATTGCTCTGATCTCAAATAACAAAGCATTTAAAAAAAGCCTAGAAAGAGCAAAAATCAGCCTCAAACTGTTTCCAACTGTGTCCCAGAACAAAGCACAAAAATGTTTATAAGAATACAGAAATATGCAGCATTCAACAGGATAAAATTTACAACGACTAGTATCCAATCAAATATTACCAAGTGTGCAAAGAAGCAGGATAATACAACCCATAATAAGAAAAAAATCAGTAGAAACAGACCCAGAAATGACACAGATGATAGAATGGACAAGGAAAATTAATAGTTAATATAACTATATTATATATCATAATTATATTCCATGTTAAAGAAGGTAGAGGAGGGCTGGGCATAGTGACTCATGCCTGTAATCCTAGCACTTTGGGAGGCTGAGGTAGGAGGATTACTGAGAAAGAGTAAGACCCAGTCTCTACAAACTAAAAATAGAAAAATTAGACTGGCATGGTGGTGCTCAACTATAGTTCTAGCTACTTGGGAGGCTGAGGCAGGAGGATCACTTGAGCCTAGGAGTTTCAGGTTGCAGTGAGCTATGATGATGCCACTCTAGCCAGAGCAAGACTCTGTCTCAAAAAAAAAAAAAAAGGAAGAAAGTTGAGGAAAAATGGACCATATTAAGTAAAAATGTGGAACATATTAAGTAAAAATGGACCATATTAAGTAAAAATGTGGAAGGTCTCAACTTTTAGAGATAAAAATAAATAATATGATATGAAAAATATACTAGACAGAATTAATAACATATTAGACATTATAAGAAGAAAATATTAGTAATCATGAAGACACCGCAATGAACGCTATACAAAATGAAACAGAGAAAAAAAGAAGAAAAAAATGAACAGAGCATGAGTGAACTGTGGGCAACTTCAAGCAGTGTAGCAGGGTGGTAAGGAAACTTTTCAGGATGGATATGTTCATTACCTTGGTGGTGATGGTTTCACAGGTGTACACATGTCAAAACTCATCAAATTGTACTCTTTAGATATATTCAGTTTATTGTACTTCAATCATGTCTCAACATTGTTATAAAAAAAAATTCAAACTGGAACTAAAATCCCAGATGACATCAACATGGAAGATGGAAGTGGGATGGTGGAGGGCTGCAGAGGGAGACTGAGAGGGAAGGAGTAATAATTTCCTAAGCTTCTCGTCTATTTGGAAAGAGTGGAGATGGATACTTATTAACTGTAGAAGTTATTACAAAAATGAAAGTTTTAAAACAAGTACTTTAAAAATGTATGGGTAAATGTATGGGAAAAATAGAATGTATAACTTTAAAAACAGAAGATATAGAGCAAAAACCACTGATCAATCCAACTAAAGTAGAAAAGGGAAAAATAAGAGACCTAGAAACATAGTAAACAAACACTAAAAAGAACTGAATAAATATTTTTATTCAAGAAACTAGAAAAAGAAACACAAAACAGACTGAAGTGAGTAGAAAGGAACCTAATAAACTTAAGGCAGAAATACATTAAAAACAACCAGGCATGGCGGCTCATGCCTGTAAATCCTAGCACTTTGGGAGGCCGAGGCCAGGAGGATTGCTTGAGGTCAGGAGTTTAAGACTAGCCTGAGCAAGAGCAAGACCCCATTTCTACAAAAACTAGAAATATTAGCTGGGCATGGTGGCATGTGCCTGTAGTCCCAGCTACTAGGGCGCCTGAGGCAAGAGGATCACCTGAGCCCAGGAGTTTGAAGCTGCAGTGAGTTATAATGATGCCACAACACTCTAGCCCAGGCAACAGACCAAGACCCTGTCTCAAAAAAAAGAAGAAGATGAAGAAGAAATTAAAAAAAGAAGAAATGAATGAAAAGGAAAGAAAAACTGCTGTCAAGTTGATCAATAAAACCAAAATTTAGAGCAGAGTGGAGAGTGATGTCAGCAAGGGGGCTAACTAAAGACACCTGGTGTTCGTCCAGCCAAGAGAAAGAACCAAGACAATAAACAAACAGCTAAGATTTGACTGGAGTGTCTAAGGGAGAGCCCTGGAGTTTGGCAGGGGAGGGGACACACACCTGTGGTGATTGGAAGTTCAGGAGGGCAGCGTGGAGGCACCCAGCCTCTGCAGCCCTGTCTTCCCTGCATGGATCAGATCTGCCTCGAGTCAGGAAGGACTTCCTGTTGCAGGGTAAAGGTAAGCAGAAGAACCCCACCCCACTAGCCCTCATTGCCACCACAAACACCTACAGTCCTTACTACAGGAGATTTCCACAGACTTTGCAGGCTCTGAGCCCAGTTTGGAGTGCTTCTGGGAATTCACGCATCTGCACTGCCCAAGATTAGGGGAATAGGGTATGCACTCCCCACCCCACTCACCCACCCACTGTGCACTCCCCACCCCACTCACCCACCCTTCTGATCTCAAGATGGCAACACAGCACCATTTTAGGATCAGAGGCACCTCCTGAGTGTACCCTGCTCTGGGGGCAAGTAGTCACGACACCTCTCCAGCACTGGGCTCCATCTTAATTCCATCCACCAAGCCTACAACAATGGCTGAATGCCACAACCCCAGCAGCACAGAACCAGCTGGGCCCAGAGTTGGCTATGACTCTGGGCCTGCACAGTAGGGACACCAATTCTCACTACCCTCACTTCCAGTTGGAGGAATAGTCTGGCAGTCCTGCCCAGGGTGAACCACCTTTGAGCTGGCCAAACTGCTGCATGCCTTCCCCTGAGCAGGAAAGGCCCTCAAGCCTCTGAGCAGCTGACATACTCCCAGGCCAGCTGAGCATCTACACACCCATGCCCCTGACAGTCCCCTAGGCCAGCAAAGCAGTTAGGCACCCACATCCTAAGCGCAAGAAACAGCCCCACAGGCCACCTTGGTGGGCAAGTCCCCAAGTTGGCAGAGCAACTATGTGCCTGCATCTCAGGCCTAAGAAACAGCCTTGTGAGCCCCCTGCCTACCCCCAGCAGATATGCCCAAAGCCAGTGAGCAGCTATGCGCTAGCAACCCACGTCTGAGAAACAGTGCCACAGGCTGCCTCTAGAGGACACACACCCAGATCAGCTGAGCAACCTTGTGCCTGCATACTGTTTGCAGGCTGCTCTTTGTAGGCATGACATCAGGTCAGCCAAGGAACTGTGTGCATATGCTCCCAGCAAGAGTAACAGCCCTGTAGCCCCAACCCCACCCCCAAGTTGGCAGACCTACTGTGTGCACACACATCTCTGACTTGAAAAACAGCCCAATGAGCCCATGAGCAAAGCTGAGCCGCCACTGCCACAAACTCTCCCAGCCTAGGCCACTGATGTCACTAGTGTGGATTATAGCTAAAGAAACTACATGAAGAATATATTACTGTATCCACCTAGAACCTAAGCCAACATCCCACCAAAGTGAGACTCTAAGACACACTCATACGAGTTAAGTCTTTCCCTGTGAAACCTACTCCATAAAATTGGAAGAGGCAATTTTTCCACTGGATGTGTAGAAACCAACATAGGGACACATTAAGCATGAAAAAACAAGGAAACATGACACCTCCAAAGAAACACAATAATTTTCCAATAACAAACACCAATCATAAGGAAAAATATGAAATCATAGGAAAAGAATTAAAAATAATAATCTTAAGGAAGCTCAATGAGATACAAGAGAATACAAATAGACAATTCAACAAAATCAGGAAAAAAATTCATGATTTCAATGAGAAATTCAACAGAAAGACAGATATCATAAAAAAAGAACAAAATATAAGTCCTACAGCTAAAGAATTCAATGAATGAAGTAAAAAATACAACTGAAGCCAGGGGCAGTGGCTCATGCCTATAATTCCAGCACTTTGGGAGGCTGACGCAGGAGGCTAACTTGAGACCAGGAGTTTAAGACCACCTTGGGCAACACAGTGAAACCCTATCTCTACAAAAAATTTTTAAAAAATTAGGCAAGTGTGGTGGTGCACACTTGTAGTCCCAGCTACTTGGGAGGCTGAAGTGGGAAGATTGCTAGAACTCAGGATTCAGAGGCTGCAGTGAGCTATGATCATGCCACTGTATTCTAGCCTCAGTGACACAGCAAGACCCCATCTCAAAAAAAAAGTACAACTGAGAACTTCAACAACATACTACCAAGTAGAAGAAACAATTTTTTGGACTTGAAGACAGGTCATTTGAAATAACACAGGCAGACAAAAAGAAACAATAAGAAAAAAGGAATAAAAAAGAACAAAGAAAGCCTATAGGATTTATGGGACACCATTAAGCTAAAAAATATTTGCATTGTGGGCATTCCCGAAAAAGAAGAGAAGGCAAATTATATAGAAAACATATTTAGTGAAATAATAGTTGAAAACGTCCCAAGTTTTGGGAAAGAGATGAATATCTAGGTCTAAGAGGCTCAAAGAATCTCAAATAGATAATACCCAAAGAGGTCTTCTCTGAGGCACATTGTAATAAAATTGGCAAAAGACAAAGACAAAGAAAAAATTCTAAAAGCAGCATGAGAAAAGCATCAAGTCACACATAAGGGAATCCCCATTAGACTAACAGTGGATTTCTCAGCAAAAACCTTATAAGCGAGGAGAGAATGGGAAGATATAGGCAAAGTAATGAAAGAAAAAAAACTTGCCAGCCAAGACTATTCTACTTAGCAAAGTTATCCTTCAGAAATGAAAGAGAAATAAAATATTTCACAGACAAGTGAAAACTAAGAGAATTCATCACTACTAGACAGGCTTTACAAAAAATACTCAAGAGTATTATATCTGGAAGTGAAAAGACAACAACCAACATCATGACAGCATGCAAAACTATAAGATTCACTGCTAGAGCTGATACACAAAGGATAAAGAGAAAGAAATCAAACCTTATCACTACAGAAAATCACCAAAGTACAAAAATAAACAGTAAGAGAGGAAGTAAGGAACAAAGGTTATATAAAACAACCAGAAAACAATCAATAAAATGACAGAAGTAAGCCCATACCTACCAGTAATAACCCTGAATGTAAAGAGACTAAATTTCTCATTTAAAAAAACATAGACTAGATGAATGGATTTTAAAAGAAAGACCCAGTCCTATGCTACCTACAAGAAATTCACCTTACCTGTAAAGACACACATAGGCTGAAAGTGAAGGGATAGAAAAAGATATTCCATGCAAATGGAAACCAAAAACAAGCAGGAGTAGCTATACTTAGACAAAACAGGCTTTGAGTCAAAAGCTGTAAAACAAGACAATGAATGACATGATATAATAATAAAGGGATTAATTCAGCAAGAGAATATCACAATTATAAATATATATGCACCCAACAATGGAGCAACCAGATATATAAAGGAAATATCATTAGATCTAAAGGAAGAGATAGAGCCAGTACAAAAATAGTTGGGAACTTCAACACCCCACTGTCAGCATTGAACAGATCATTTAGACAGAAAATTCAACAAGGAAACATCAGATTTAGATTGTACCATAAACCAAATGGACCTAACATACATTTACAGAACATTTCATCCAATAGCTACAGAATAAGCATTCTTTTCTTCAGTACATGGAACATTCTCCAGGATTAACCATATGTTAAGACACAAAACAAGTCTCAAAAAATTTGAAAAATAAAAATAATACCAAGTATCTTAACTGACCACATGGAATAAACTAGAACTCAATAACAAGAGGAACATTCAAACTATACAAATACATGGAAATTAAACAACACACTCCTAAATAACCAATGAGTGAGAGAAGAAATTAAGAATGAAATTTAAAAATTCCTTAAAACAAGTGAAAATAGAAATACAACATACCAAAACTGATGGGACACAGAAAAAGCAGTATTAAGAGGCAAGTTTATAGCAATAAATGCCTACATCAAGAAACTAGAAAGATTTCAAATAAACAACCTAATGATGAATCTTAAATAAACTAGAAAAGCAAGAACAAGCCAAACCCAAAATTACTAGAAGGAAAGAAATAATAAGGATCAGAGCAGAATACATGAAATTGGGATTAAAAAAACAATATAGAAGATCAATGAAATTAGAAGTTTGTTTCTTGAAAAGATAAAATCAACAACCCATATAGCTAGACTAATTAAAAAAGAGAGAAGGTCCAAATAAATAAAATCAGAAATGAAAAAGATGTCACAACAGATACCACAGAAATACAAAGGATCATTGGAGATGGGTATGAACAACTTTATACCAATAAATTCAAAAACCCAGAGGAAATAAATAAATTCCTGGACACATACAACCTACCAAGATCAAACCAAGAATAACAGAAAATCCAAACTGACTATACCACAACTATACCATCATATCACCCTGAGTGTGCCAAATCTCATCTGATTTCAGAAGCTAAGTTGCATCAGGCCTGGTTAGTACTTGGTTGGGAGAAAATCTGAATAGACCAATAACAAGTAATGAGATTAAATCAATAATAAAAAATCTCCCAATAAATAAAAGTCCAGGCTTCACTGCTGAATTGTGCTGAACCTTTAAAGAAGAAGTAATACCAATTCTTCTTAAACTATTCAAAAAATTAAAGTGGAGGTAACTGTTCCTAATTCATTCTATGAGGCCTGCATAACCCCTGATACCAGAAAAAGACAAGGACACAACAAAAAATGAAAACTACAGGCCAATATGCCTGATGAACATAGACTCAAAAGTCCTCAACAAAATACCAGCAAACTGAATCCAACAACATGCCATAATCAAGAGAGATGAGGAATGCAAGGATGGTTCAATATACACAGATCAGTAAATGTGATACATCATATCAATACAATGGACAAAAAAAAACCCCCAAAAAATCCATAACATCACTTGATAAAATTCAACATCCTTTCATGATAAAACTTTCAGTAAATTAGGTTCAGAAGGAAAGTACCTCAACACAATAAAGGCCATATATGATAAACTCACAGCTACCATCATACTGAATGGGGAAAACCTAAAAACTTTCCCTCTAAGAACTGGAACAAGACAGGGATGCCTGCTCTATTATTCTTATTCAATATAGTTCTAGGAGTCCTAGCTAGAGCAACCAAACAAGAGAAAGAAATAAAGTGCACCCAAATTGGAAAGGAAATAGTCAAATTGTCCTTTTTTACAGATGACATGATCTTATATATATAAAAACCTAAAAACTGCCAAAACCCATTAGAACTGATAAATTCAGTAAAGTTTCAGGACATGAAATCAACATACAAAAATCAGTAGCATTTCTAACAAACAATGAACTAGCTGAAAAAAAATACCAAGAAGACAATCTCATTTACAATAGCTACAAAACAAACAAACAAACAAAAATAAACCAACAACAACAAAAAAACACACCTAGGAATAAATTTAAGAAGGTAAAATACCTCTGCAAGGAAAACTACAAAATACTGATGAAAGAAATTGAAGAGGATACCAACAAATGGAAAAACATCCCATGGCATAGATTGGAAGAATTAATATTTAAAATGACCATACTACCCAAAGTAATCTACAGATTTAATACAATCACTATGAAAATATCAATGACATTCTTCACAGAAATAGAAAAAACAATCCTAAAATTTGTATGAAAATACAAAGCACCCAGAATAGCCAAAGCTATCTTGAACAAAAAGAACAAAGCTGGAAGTATCACATTACCAGAGTTCAAAGCATACTACAAAGTTATAGTAACCCAAACAGCATGGTACTGACATAAAAACAGACCCATAGACCAATGGAACAGAAAAGAGACCCCAGAAATTCATCCACATATCTACAGCCAACTTATTTTTCACAAAGATGCCTAATACATACATTGGGGAAAGGACAGTCTCTTCAATAAATGACACTGGGAAAACTGGATATCCATATGCAAAATGAAACTAGACCTTTGCCTCTCACCTTATACAAAAATCAACTCAAAATGGAAAAAAAGTTAAATATGAGACCCAAAACTATAAAACTACTAGAAGAAAACATAGGGGAAATGCTTCAGGAGATTGGTCTGGGAAAAGATTTTATGAATGAAATCTCAAAATAACAACAAAAAGCAAAAATAAACAAATAGAATTATATTCTGCACAGCAAATGAAACAATCAACAAAGTGAAAAGACAACCTATAGTATGGGAGAAAATATCTGCAAACTATTCATTCTACAGGGGATTAATATCCATAATATACAAGGAACTCAAATATTGCAACAGCAAAAAAAACCAAACAATCCAATAAAAAAAATGAGCAAATGATCTGGACAGACATTTCTCAAAAAAACCCCATACAAATGGCCAAAAAATACATGAAAATAAATGCTCAACATCACTAATCATCAGGGAAATGCAAATCACAACTACAATGAATTATTATCTCACCTCAACTAAAATGGCTATTATCAAAAAGACAAAAAATAACAAATGGTATGGAGGATGTGGAAAAAAGGGAACTCTTATATATTGTTGGTGGGAATGTAAACTAGTATAGCCACTATGGAGAATAATATAAAGTTTCCTCATAAAACAACAAATAGAACTGCCATATGATCCAGCCATCCCACTATTGGGAATTTATCCAAAGGAAAGGAAGTAGGTATATCAAAGAGACATCTGCATCCCAATGTTTACTGCAGCACTTTTTATAATAGGCAAGATATGAAATCAATCCAGGTATCCAACAACAAATGAATAAAGAAAATGAGGTATTATATACACAATGGAATATTATTCAGCCATAAAAAAGAAAATGAAATCCTGTTATTTGCAGCAACATAGATGGAACTGGAGGACATAATGTTAAGTAAGATGTTTAACAGAAAGTTAAACCCCATATGTTCTCACTCATCTGTGGAAGGTAAAAAAAAGTTGATCTCATAAAAATAAAAAGTAGAACAGAGGATACTAGAGGCTGGGAAGGGTAGGGGGAAGGGATGCTAAAGAAAAGTTTGTTAAGGGACACAAAATTACAGCTAGATAGGAGGAGTAACTTCTAGTGTTCTATTAATATACCAATGTGGGATGACTATAATTAACAATAATATATAGTTTCAAATAGCTAGAAGGAGGGCATTGAATGTTCCCAATACACTGAGAAATGATAAATGTTTGAGATGATGGATATGCTAATTATCCTGATCTGATCACTATATATGTATTGCAACATCACTATGTACCCCATAAATATGTACAATTATTATGTGTCAATTTAAAAAAAATTTAAAAACAAAACAAAAACCCACCAAAACTTATTGTTCTTAAAAGAGAAATAAAATAAACAATATTTGGCAAGTACTAAGACAACAAAAACTTGTTGGACATAAATAACATTAGGAATGAAAAGGGGATGGTATTAGCATATGTGTATTTAAAATTAAAAGCAAATGCTTTTTTTATGCCAATAATTTTTTGAAAATCAATTTCATTGAGCTATAATTTACACAGTATAAAATGCAAAAATTTTAATGAATTTTGTTAAATATGTACTGCTTATAACCACCAACACCAAAATCAAGGTATTTCTGCTAACTAAGAATGTTCCCTGTGCCAATTCTCAGACAATCCCCTACACCTACCTCCTGGCCCCAGGTAACTGCTGATGTGATTTCTATAACTACAGTTTTGCCTTTTCTCAAGTTTTGTATATAGTGAATATATGTATATATATGTATACCTTCTTTCACTCAACAAAATTTTGAAATTGATCTATGTTGAATATCAATAATTCATTTTTTTTTAAGACAGAGTCTTACTCTGTTGCCCAGGCTAGAGTGCCATGGCGTCAGCCTAGCTCACAGCAACCTCAAACTCCTGGGCTCAAGCAATCCTTCTGCCTCAGCCTCCCAAGTAGCTGGGACTACAGGCACACATCACCATGCCCAGCTAATTTTTTCTATATATTTTTAGTTGGCCAATTCATTTCTTTCTATTTTTAGTAGAGATGGGGTCTCGCTCTTGCTCAGACTGGTTTCGAACTCCTGACCTTGAGTGATCCTCCTGCCTCAGCCTCCCAGAGTGCTAGGATTACAGGCGTGAGCTACCGCGCCCAGCCTTCATTCTTTTTTATTCCTGAGTAGTAGTCTATTGTGTGGCTATACCATGATTTGTTTATCAACTAATCTGTTGATGAACATGTGGGTTGTCTAGTTTGAGATTCTTATGAATAGAGAGATGCAATGGAAATTCACCCACAAGGCTTTGTGAGGATATGTATTTTCATTTTCCTAGATGAGTGGAATTGCTGGGTCCTATGATAAGCATAAATAACTGTCAAGCAGTTGTCCCACTAATAATCTATGAAAGTTCCAGCTGCTTCACATCCTTGCCAAATTTTATACCAATATACTTGAAAACTTAAATATACAATTTCCAAGGAAAGTATAAACTACAAAAATTGGGTGAAGAAACTAGGAAAACTGAAAAGACTAATAGCCATACTAGAGATTGAAATGGTAGTTAAAGGTCAACCCTCCCCACCCCCACCTCCCACCCCGCCCCCGGAAGATATACCAGGATCAGAGAGTTTTACTAAGAAGTGATACCAAACTGTTGAGGACTAGATAATTCCCATCTATTATTCAATCTGAAATAGAGAAAAAGATGCCAGCTCATATATGAGACTATCATAACCCTAACACCAATATTTGGAAAGGAAAATACCACAAAATTCATAATTCAGTATCTCTACAATCAAGGAAGCAAAAATTCTATATTAAGTATGTTTAAAAAATAATCAAAGCCTCATGATCAAGAAGAGTTTATCCAAAGAATGGTAGGATGCTTCAACATTAGAAAAAGCTAGCATCATTTATTATGTTAACCAATTAAAATATAAAACCATGTCATTACCTGAAAAGATGCAGAAAAAGCATTTGATAAATTTTCAACTTCCGATCTTGATTTTAAAGCATATACATACCCCATGTATACATACGCACACGAAGCTGAGCAGAGAACCGAATTTTCTCTGGGAAACATATCTAACTAGAAAATGTAAGAGAATCAACTGGCACTATTTTAACCAATATGAGAGTTCAGCAGTGACTAAACACACTGGAACAATACTAAAATCAATACCTTCTCTACACGTCAGCACTAAGCAATTAGAAAATACAATTAAACAAAGACATTTCCTTCATAAAAACTCCAAAAATATTGTTACCTAGAAATAAAACGAACCAAATAATGAACCAGACCTTTAAGAGACTTTATTCAAGGGAATTATTTTATCTCAACCTCTTGCTGTATGTGTTTGCTCCCTAACGCTTATTTTAAAATGCACTTTTAAAAACTCCATTTTTGTGGGTTTTTGCCACGCTTTCCCCACATTCGACTGTAACCTTCTCTAGGGGCAAGGGCCTTATTTGCCGTGTTCCTCACCCAATACCTTCGCCGTGCCTGTCACAAAGTGGGCCCTTCAAAGTTGTAAAACACTTAAGGAACCTGAGGCAACACCCCCAGCAAAAGTAGGTTTTCCCCACCTACTTTGTCACGGATTACGCAATAATGTGCTGAAATCGCACCAAGCCTTCCACGTGACAACACCTCCGCCTGCGACTCATCCAGCCAATCAGAACGCTCCGCACCGGTCACCCCCACGCCCACACGAGGTGGAATCTTCCAGTCTCGGACTGTTTTTTCCCCCTAGCGGGGCCAATGCGGCTGCGCGTCGCGCCCTGATTGGCCAAGAGATAAGAGCTGCGCGCGCAAGCGCCCAACTCGGTTACTAAGGGCGGGAGCCCGCCGAGGGCGCTGGTGGCTTGTGTTGTCTCAGGCCCGCGTCGAAGCCTGCCCGCACTCGCCATGCCGAACCGCAGGGCCAGCCGCAATGCTTACTACTTCTTCGTGCAGGAGAAGATCCCCGAGCTACGGAGGCGAGGCCTGCCGGTGGCTCGCGTAGCTGATGCCATCCCCTACTGCTCCTCAGACTGGGCGGTAAGGCTGGAGGAGGGCGAGAGGGACCAGACAGGACAGTTGGGCAAGAGGGGGGACAAGGCAGGAAGGCAAGAGGCCTCCTCGAGGACCTCTTGGACCTTGCTGGCGGGAAAGGAAGGCCCCTGTTCCTGGCTCTGGGCAAACTGACGCTGGAACTACCTGCGGGGCCCAGGGCGCTGGGTCCTCCGTCCTCACGTCTGCTTCTCTTCTTTGTCTTCCCCTTCAATCTCCCAAAGCTCCTGAGGGAGGAAGAAAAGGAGAAATACGCAGAAATGGCTCGAGAATGGAGGGCTGCCCAAGGAAAGGACTCTGGGCCTTCAGAGAAGCAGGTAAAGTTAGCAAGAGAAGAGCAGCCAGCTGCCTGGCACATAGACATGATCAGTAACTGCTGGATGAGTGGATGGGTGAATGTCAAGGGTAAAGTACTGGCTGATTTGGGTTAGTGCAAAGAAGAGTTTTACTTTTTCCCCTGGGGTCAGAATGCCTGTTAAAAAACTACCGGGCTCCATAACTAGGGCACATACATATTGGTATAATTTGGTAGTGAAAGGCCTGGGGAATCTCTGTTAAGAAACCTGTAGACAGTAAACTTTGATCAGCAATGGGAGTGTTTGATATTTAGTAGTTGTATTAGATGACCTCTAGGTGTCCCTTTCAACTCTTCCATGATTTAAGAGCCTGTTTTTCCTCCTCCTCCCTTTTTTTTTTTTTTTTTTTTTTTTTTTTTTTTGGATGCTTAATAGTAGTTCAAACCATTCCTTTTAAATGACACCTGAAACCAAACCAGCTGCTGTGTTAAAAATATTGGAATTTGAGATAACGAAATTTGGAGATGTTGTATGTGTGTTTGCCTTACAAGTAAAAGAATTAAATAAAGTTTATTTGGATAAATTTCTGTGTATGTTAAATACACAGATTGTTAAAATAGAAAATAAAATTGTTTTCTTGCTGATTTGCATCGGGAAAGTGCAGGGTAATGCTAGTTTCCTCGCCCCTACAGGTGTTTTTTTCATTCTTACATAGTAAAATTCTTAAACTGTCAACATTGGGTTGAAACTCAAGAGTGTTTTGCTTGCTTTAGGTTGGAGAGATTTTAATTGTGTGGACTTATGTTTGAGTAGAAGCTGTAGTCGGTTGAATTTGTACTTAGTTGTACTTGTGAGCTTTGATTTTTTTTCTTACTGTAATTTATTATAAGACATATCCCCTCAAAACTTAAGGTGTATTGTATGTATATCTCATGTGAGATTGAGAGTCAACATGATCTGATTTTTTTTACTTTAGGTGAAAACAAACAATATTATAGTCCTTTGGGGAATGGTGTTTTTTTGGCCACTGGCTTGGCACAGAGTAGGCAGCTCATGATTATCTTGGTAAATCAGTAGTGAGCAAATGGCTTTCAGTAATAGTTGAATTGCTTATTTAGAATAATATTATAAATAACATCAATATATTAATACATATTCAGAATATTTATAGATTTTAGCTGCCTTTGGATGTTGGTGTTAATGACAAATATATTTGTTCATTGGGTTCATTAGCCTTGAGAAGTAATCAATGGGCTGTTTTGCAGTTATTTTGCTTAATTTAAATATATGGTCTGAAGTGCCCAGCCAGATTTTAGATATGTAGTCAATCATTCTCTTCCTCTTTAGAAACCTGTTTCCACACCACTGAGGAAGCCAGGCATGCTTGTACCAAAGCAGAATGTTTCACTCCCAGATATGTCAAGTTTGTCTCTAAAAAGTGATCAAGGTAGAGTAATCCTAAAGTATTTTGCATAAATTTGGATGCTCAAAACATTGTAATGGTCAGAAAAAATGTTTTCTGTTCATTTTGATCTCCATTTCAAAGTAATTGCCTCTAAGTGTTAAATATTGTGCTAAAGTTACAAAGATCAGGTAATTTGTAATTGTTAATATTGGAGAGATTTTTTAAACAAATCTCGGTCTCTTGGTTTCTACCACTTGATGTTATTAAATAGAGATACTTCTTAGACTTGTTTTATGGCTAAGCACTGGAATACATTTAAATTATAAAGGTAGACAGGAGAAATAATGAGATCTATTGTATAGTATAGTGACTATAGTTAATGTGTATTTCAAAATTGCTAAGAGTAGGTTTTAAATATTCACAACACAAAAAAGTGAGGTGGTATGTTAATTAGCTTAAGTTAATCATTCCATAATGTACACATATATCAAAACCACATTGTACCCCACAAATATATACATAATTATCATTTGTTAATTAAAAATAAAATGTTAAAATCTTAAGGGGGGTTATAAAGGTTAAAATAAATTATTGAGCTAGCCTAGAAGAGAACCTAGTTGAGAAGAAGGGTCCTTGCCATTCCTTCTAGCTGTTTTTATTGTGTTCTGCCTTTGTTTACTACTAATAAACTTTTAACAATCGTAAATGTGGCCAGTCCTGGTAAATAAGAACACTTTACACATTCTCACATTACTTTCTTCCCTTAGAGAATTTGTAGGTGTATTGGTAAAAATTAAAAAAGGAATGAACTAAATTGTTCATAGTTTATGTTACAGAGTTTTTCTATGCTGATTTTGCTTGGCATTATGTCCAAGGTTATGTATTTGTTGAATATGTGTCATGTCATTCCTGAGATTCAGGACTTATGTATAGCTGAGTTATGTAGAGCTGCAAGTTTGAATAATTTTGTTGCTTCATGCAAAGAGTGGTTACTATTTACTCCTTGATAAGTGTAATTATAAACATTTTTGAGATGATATATATGCTAATTACCCTAATACATTGTATGCATCAAAATATCACTGTGTATCCCATGCATATGCACAGTTATTATTTGTCATGCATACGTACAATTATTTGTCAATTAAAAAAATAAAATTAAATTTTGTTTATTTGGTACAGCTGATTGATTAGTTTTCTCTTTTTCAGCTCATTTAGGAATATAGGAACACGAAGAAAATGGTTCTTAAACTTTTTTTTTCCTTTGATTTAAAGAGGCTTTTGTGGACGGGGTAAATCTGAGACACTCATTTGTTAGTTTTTTCATACCCATATATTTTTTTTCTGTTTGTTTTGTTTTTTTAGCTCTCCTGGGTGGCATTTTTTATTTTTTGAACATTTTTAGCCATGGTGAGCTGCCGCCTCATTGTGAACAGCGCTTCCTCCCTTGTGAAATTGGCTGTGTTAAATATTCTCTCCAAGAAGGTATTATGGCAGATTTCCACAGTTTTATAAATCCTGGTAAGTAGCCAGTTAGAGTAGACAGTAGATCTTAAAAGTATATGTATTTTATCTTGACTTCATTTGGTAATAGTATTTGTTTTCTTAAAAGCTGAATAATATACAGCTGGGTTCTTAAAAATGTCACAAGACTTCCTAATACATAGTTGAAAAACTGTTAAGAATTAGGTGTTGACAAGGATTTTTGGTTTAGGCTTTTAGCCTCAATTAAGCATTAAAATTGGGTGGATAGAATACCCAAATAATGCGTAACCTGCTGTTTGCTTACCCGTGGCCTTACATCTTGGAATTTTTCTAAAAGCTTTTTATGCCTTGATCTTTTCCTTTTCTACCCTGTCCTTCAACTCAGTGGTCACTAGTTTTTAAAGCTGCTGTTGCATTGTAACCTTGAGGAAATTACTTAACCTCTCAGAACCTATTCACTCATCTGTAAAGTGGGGATAGTACCTATTGGAGGGCTGTTCTAAACAATAGATGAGAAAGTTTGGAAATAGCATAGTACTTAATAGGTTCTCGGTTGTTATCAGCATCTCTTCTTCCCACTACTCCACTCCATTAAAAGCAAAATAGGTATGAAGATGTAAGATTTAATTATGTTCCCAAGAGGATAAATAGTAGTTAAGAGAACACCATACCTTGAAGATAAATAGGAGAGAGATATAGGAAGAAGCAACTGGGGAAAGAACTTCATCTTTAGTTTTGTCAATTAATTAGAACAGCCCAGCACTTTTTTTCTCCTCATTTTAGATGACAGATAAACTAATCATCCTACTCCTACTTGTGAGGCATTAGGACAAGTCAGATAGCTACTTTTTTCCATAGGGGTTGTAAAGCATTAAAAAGATAGCATTTGGAGACTTTTTTTCCCCTTCAGAAATTCATATACGTCTTGCTACATCAAGGGCCTCACAACCACCTGAAACCCATTCAAGGACCCCTAGTTAAGACTCCTTTGGCACAAACTTTATCTAGTATTTCTCTGTAAGAAATAACTTGCTTTTAAATGTAGCTTAGACAATATATGAAAATTATTTGATAATTGTCATACCTTTGGTTTAAAAAAATGCTATGAAGATTTACTCTTTTATATTTTCATGTAATAAAATTTACTTAACCTATGTTGTGACCTGGTCATCCTATGGAGTATTACTATAGCACAACTAGAGAACTTTCATATTTCTGCTTCTCTCAACAAAATATTTTATATTATAGGTGAAATTCCACGAGGATTTCGGTTTCATTGTCAGGCTGCAAGTAAGTATAAAGGAATAGGAATTGAATATATGCATACCTAGTTAAAACTTACTCCTTTAACTCATAAAATATAAACCGGGGGAAAAATAACCTTAGGTTATTGTTGGAGAGTCCGCATAGGAATGATAGATGGTGTCTGTGATCTATAAAAACTTTATAGACTTATAATATCCCTTTTCATTTCAGGAGATTGTCGTTTGATTTTGTGTATATATCCTTTGACCCTAAGGTCAGCTGCTTTTATTGGCCAGGTCTTTAGAAAAATCTTTTAAGAGGTCTCAGATTATCTAGATTTAGGGTTATTTTTAGGGATGTCCATTCAAAAAAATTTTTTAAAAAGTTGTTTCGAAAATAACAGTGGTAAACCAACAAAACCATTCTGAATTTTTTTTAGATGAGGAAAACAGGTTCTTATTTTAAGTATTTTGCAACCGAAAGACATAACTATGTATATCTAAGCTCTTGAACTAAACTCTTTTCTAGAAACTAGGTTTTAAGCAGTTTTCTGTTTTCTTAGGATGAAAATTATGGTAATAGGTTTATTTTTTAATTATTTAATTCAAAAATGTCATTGTTTGATTAGGGACCATTTAATGATTCCTGTATCTAAAGTATTTTTTTATTTAAAAATATGGACAAGTAGCCTGTAGAAAGTGTTTGAAATTAGAAATAAACTTTTCAAATCTGCCATAACAAGCAGCTATAATACTTGTTAATATTTGTAACACTGTTTTTTATAAATGAGAATATTTTGGACTCAGTTTTGGTTGTGTATTGAATGTTTTCCAGTCTTAGTAAAAAATATTTGTTTGCGTGAAATCAGGGATGTAGGCTGTAGAATAAGGACTATAAGGGAGAATTTTTTAGTGGATCCCCTTATGTAGCTCTAAATAAAAAGAAAATTTGTGATATAAAAGGCAAATTCTACAGTTACTTTGAAGTGTGAATATAGTTAATTTTCCAAAGTGTTAAATTATCTGAGGTTATTGAACTAAATATATGATAGTAAAAAGCCATAAATAGAAACTTAGCTGCTGAATTAATTTTCACATTTTTACTTAAACTGTTTCTGGTTTATTCATTTATTGAATGCATTGCATTCCCTACTATGTGCCAGACACTTATTTGTGAGAGTGTCACTGGCTTACTGTTTCTTAGATATTTTGAACAATCTATTTTTAAAGGCCTATTTTTACAACCTTTTCAAATTAATCAGATTAACAGAAAGTGTAGTTCTTTAAAAAAAACCTATTAAAGACTCTAGGAATGTTTTCTTAATTTATTATTCAAACTGATTGAAACTGAGCACAATGTTTCTCATTCTAGGGATCTTAAAATGTTTGGTGCTTACCAATTTAAGCATGTCTTAAATTGCCAATTTGATAACCCTGGGAAATGTGCCAGTTAAATAAGATAAATGACTATTAGAGTGACAGCTGTTATCAACATAATAACTAAAAATGTCTGTGCTAATGTAATTGAGCTGATTTGGAGGAGAACATGTTTTGTACAGTAATGCAGTGAAACAAATTTACACGTGGATGTGATGAGTCTGAGTATAGTAGCTAAAGAACATGCATATAGATCTCTCAAATGCACCTGTGCTATCTGACCTTTTATGAAGTATGAGTGTGGGGGTAGGAGGTCTTCATTCTTCTCTTTCCCCACTTCAGCCAGAAGAGCTCTGCTTCTCTCCATTTTACTGGTTAATGATTTTTTTTGAGAGGCGTTCTGCTTTAAAACAAAGCTTTCCACTTCCTATACAAAAGGTTCATCAGCTTTTGAAATGAAACTTCATACATACAAAGATTATACCATTCATTTAAGGTATAAAGACTACTGATGAACAATAGTGGACCCACCAGTCAGCTAAAATATAGCACATTACCAGTACTGTTGAAGGTCCCTATCTCTCTCTGATTGTATCCCATTCCATCTTTCTGAAAGAACCACAATTCTGAATTTGTGTTAATCATTTCTTTTTGGAATAGTTTTATTACATGTACATATGTATTTAAGTGATGTGTTTAATTCTGCTTGTTTTGACTTTTATATAATTAACATTGTGTATATATTTCTATACCCATGTTTTTTAACTCGATATCTGTTTCCCATTTTCTATTGAATTGTTTTTCTTATTGGTTTGTGAAAGTTTAATATATCTTTGCTTACTGATTTTTAAAATTGTGTGCAGATACCTGTTTTCAGTTTGTGCCTTGTATTTTTCACTCTCTTTATGATGTCTTTTAATGAACAGGTGTTTTTATTTTTACTCTTCATTTTGTAGAGACAGGGCCTCACTGTGTTGCCCAGACTGGAGGTGAGTGGTAATTCATAGGTGCAATCATAGCACACTATAGCCTTGAGCTCTGGGCTTAAGCGATCCTCCTTCCTCAGCCTCTTGAGTAACTGGAACTACAGGTGTCCTGCTTGTTTTTCTTTTTAATTTAGTAAACATATCAATCTTCTATTTGTGGGTTTTTGTGTCTTATTTAAGAATTCTCCTCTACCCCAACATCTCTGTTTTCTTCTAAAAATTATAAAGCTTTGTTTTTTGTATCCAAGTCCTATTCTACCTGGAATTGACTTATGTATGGTATGAGATAGAGATTCACTTTCGTTTTTTCCCCATGTGGATAATCAATTGTTTCAGCATCGTTTATTGAATAAATTTGTTCACCAATATGTAGTGTCACCTGTACAATGTGGCCTTTTTGTTCTCTTTATTCTGTTACATTGATCTACTTTTTTGGTGTCATTATCATATTTTTAAACACAGTAGTTTGTCAAGTCCCTTGACCTTGTTCTTTTGGAATATCATGGCTATTTTGGCCCTTTGTTCTTCCATATACAATTTAGAATAAGTTTTTCATGTTTGACATTAGATTGTTTTAGAGAAAACTGGTATCTTCATTATATTGAGTCTATCTGTGAACATGGGACTGTCCCCTTATTTTTTAGGTCTATAATACCTTTTAATAAAGTTTCATAATTTTCTCCATAATCTTAATGTCTTTTGTTAAATTTATACTTTATCTTACCTTTTTGCTGCTACAACAAATCTCTTGAAATTATATTTTCTATTGTTTACTTTTATATTTTGATTTATCCCACCATTGCCAAACTCTTGAGTTTTTAATAAATTCCTTATATAGTCATATCTGTGAAACCACTTTTTGTTCTTAACTACATTATCTTTATTTACATTTTTAAAAATTTGTTTTATCTTAGTATGCTAATTAAGACCTTTAGTTTCTTTTTTCACCAGTGAGTATGCTGTTTGCTGTAGTTTTCTTTTTTATTCCCCCCCCCATATTTTTGGTGTGCACTCTTTATCAGGACCTTTATCAGACCTTTCCTTCTATAGATTTGCCTCATTTTATTGTGCTTCATGTTCTTGCACTTCATAGATACTGTGTTTTTTACAAATTGGAGATTTGTGGCAACCCCACATCAAGCAAGTCTATCCGTGCCAATTTTCCAACAGCATGTGCTTTGGAGTCTCTATGTCATATTTTGGTAATTCTTGCAATATTTCAGACTTTTTCATTATATCTGCTGTGATGATCTATAAGCAGTGGTCTTCGGTGTTACTATTGTAATTGTATAGGGGCACCACACACAGTGCCTGTGTAATATGGCAAATTTAATCAATAAATGTGTGTGTTCTGACTACTTCACTGACTGGCTGTTCCATCATTTTTCTCTGTGGGCCTCCCTATTCCTTGAGACACAACAATATGGAAATTAGGCCTATTAATAACCCTACGGTGACCTGTATGTGTTCAAGTGAAAGCAAGAGTCATGCATCTCTCACTTTAAATCAAAAGCTAGAAGTGATTAAGTTTAGTGAGAAAGGCATGTCAAAAGCCAAGATAAACCGAAAGCTAGGCCTCTTGTGCCAAACAGCCAAGTTGTGAATGCAAAGGAAAAGTTCTTGAAGGAAATTAAAAGTGTTCCTCCAGGGAACACACCAGTGATAAAAAAGCCAAACAGCCTTATTGCTAATATGAAGGAAGTTTTAGTGGTCTGAATATAGGATCACACCAGCCCCAACATTTCCTTAAGCCAAAACCTAACCCAGAGTAAGGCCCTACCTCTCTTTAGTTCTGTGAAGGCTGAGAGAGGTGAGGAAGCTGCATAAGAAAAGTTTTAAGATAGAAGTTGGTTAAGAGTTTTAAGGAAAGAAGCCATTGCCATAACGTAGAAGTGCAAGGTAAAGCAGCAAGTGCTGGTGTAGAAGCTGCCGCAAGTTACTCAGAAGATCTAGCTAAGATAATTGATGAAGGTGGCTACACTAAAATTTCCAATGGAGATAAAACTGCCTCTTATTGGAAGAAGATGCCATTTAGGACTTTGAAGCCAGGCACTGACTGAGTCTCCAATTATGGGCTAATATAGCTGGATACTTTAAGTGGAAGCCAGTGCTCAATTTACCATTCCAAAAATCCTGGGGCTCAGGAATTATGCTAAATCAATGATGCCTTTGCTCTTTAAGTGGAATAACAAAGCCTGAATGATAGTGCATCTGTCTTACAGGATGGTTTACTGAATATTTTAAGCCCATTGTTGAGATCTACTCAGAAGAAAAGATTCCTTCCAGAATTTTACTGATTGACAATGGTCATCCAAGAGCTCTAATCGAGATGTACAAGGAAATTAATGTTTTTGTGCTTGTTAACACAATATCCATTCTGCAGCCCATAGATAAAGGAGTAATTTCAATGCTCAAGTATTTACCATTTAAGAAAAACATTTTATAAAGCTATAGCTGCCATAAATAGTGATTCCTCTTATGGGTCTGAACAAAGCAAATTGAAAACCTTCTGGAAAGGATTCACCATTCTAGATGCCATTGAGAACATTTGTGATTCATGGGAGGAGGTTAAACTATCAACATTAACAGGAGTTTGGAGGAAGTTGATTCTGGCCCTTATGGATAAATTTGAGAGATTCAGGACTTCAGTGGAAGAAGTAATTGCAGATGGGTGGTGGAAATAGCAAGAAAACTCTAAGTGGAACCTGAAGATGTGACTGAATTGCTTCAATCTCATGAGAGAACTTTGATGAGGAGTTGCTTCTTATACATGAGCAAAAAGTGATTTCTTGAGATGGAACCCACTCCTGGTGAATATGCTGTGAATATTGTTGAAATGACAACAAAAAGGACTGAGGATATTACATAAACTTAATTGATAAAGCAGCAGCGAGCTTTGAGAGGATTGACTCCAATTTTGGAAGACATTCTCCTATTAGTAAAATGCAATCAAATGGTATCCTGTGCTACAGAGAAATCTTTCATGAAAGGAAAAGTCAATCGATACGACAAACTTCATTGTTATATTATTTTAAGAAATTGCTACAGCCACCCCAGCCTTTAGCAACCACCACCCTGATCATTCAGCAGCCATCAACATCAAGACAAGACCCTCCACCAGCAAAATGATTTGAGACTTGCTGAAGGCTCAGATGATCATTAGCATTTTTTAGCAATAGTATTTTTAAATTAAGGTATCTACATGTTTTTAGACATAGTGCTATTGCACTCAATAGACTAGTAGTGTAAATATAACTTTTATATGTACTGGGAAACCAAAATATTTTCATGACTCACTTTATTTTGATGTTCACTTTATTGTGGTGATCCAAAACCAAACACAGCATCTCCAAAGTATACCTATATTCCGTTTGGCTAGCGGGATACCAGTTGCACATTTTAATGAATGCTCTTTCTGCATCTCAGATGATTTGTGTCTATGTGGTAATTTCCTAATTTAAACCAACCTTGCCTTCCAGGAATAAACCAAACATGGTCACTGTATATCTCTTAAATAAATTACTGAGTTTGGTTTGCTACTATTTCACAGTTTTTGCATTTATGGTAAAGACTCAGATTAGCCTTATTTAGTTTTACTATCAGGTTTATTTTGCCATCATAAAATGGACTGGGAAATAGGTGTTCAGTATTTGAATTTGTTTTTTGGTTCTGTAGAAATTATTGTCTTTAATTTCCCTGAACATGTTAAGCCTAATTATTTTAAGATCTTATGTCTGATAATCCTATAGGGGTTTTCCTTTAGTTTTAATTTTTTTTATTATTATTCTGGATCTCACTCTGTTGCATGGGCTAGAGTGTAGTGGTATCACCATAGCTTGTTGCAACCTCAAACCCTGGGCTCAAGCAATCCTCCTGCCTCAGCCTCCTAAGAAGCTGAGACTACAGGAGGGGCACACCACCATGCCCAGCTAATTTTTAAAATTTTTGTAGAGATGGAGTCTCACTATTGCCCAGGCTGGTCTCAAACTCCTGGCCTCAAGTGATCCTCCTGCCTCAGCCTCCAAAAGTGCTAGGATTACAGGTGTGAACCACTGTGCCCAGCACTGGGTCTGAGTATAATCTGTTGGTTATCTTGATGTTCAATAAAGTTATCAGATCTCTTTATACATCTAGTTATTTAATATTTTTAATTGAGTACTAAACAGTATATATGAAAACTTGGTACTTCTCTCCAAAGAAGATTTATGATTGCAACTGGCAGAAAGGTGGAATCACTGAAATCTCAGATTACCTTAATTCATTTTCAGGGATTAAGGGGCTTCAGACTTTATAACAGTTAGTCTATTTCTAGTTAATCTTTAATAGAAAATGGGTGAGGGTAGATAGATGACTGTCAAAGGATTATCAGTAAAACTTACAGTTGACTTCACAGCATAAATAATGGAAGCTAGAAAACAATGGAATATTTTTTTTAATTGTAAATTTTTTATTTACAGAAGAAATGCTGAAATAATTTTAATTCTTACCAGCTCTGGGTCTAATGAAAACTCTGTCCAGTTTCTCAGCCTCTAAATCTCCTTTTCCAGAATTGTTAAATACTCTCGGGAGAAACAAACCCACATGGCCAGATTCAGCTAAGATTTCTTTATTTCCAAGGTTTTGAGCCTATAATTCTTCACTGCATTTCTATCTCTGTAGCAGGTGTTTCATTTGTTCAGCTTTTCTCTAGTCTGTCATCAGAAAACTCCTGCATTTTTTTATAGTTTCTAATTTTATGCTGAAATTTGTAATTTGATCTCCTCAAATATAAGCACAATTATTGAAAATCTGTGTTAATATAACTTCAGTATCTCAAATGCCTATGGGTTTATCTTTATATCAACTTTATTTTGGTTCTCATTCTCCTTTCTTTGTGTACCTGGTTATTTATAGAGTATTTGGGAAAAAAAATGATTTCAAAGTAATTTGAGGCCTCTGATGATGTTATCTTGCCCCAAAGAGGATTTATGTTTGCTTCTTTCAGACACCTGGGAGCCTAAAAAGCCAGGCCCCACAGGCTGTCAAAAGCACACTGCTCAGCCATTGAGCTTCCTCATCTGGAATTGGCAAGTGACCCAGGGGAAAAACTCCCCCAAAACTAGTCTCAACTTGTCTGGATTTTGGTAGTCTCCTGCATCTTGACCTAATAATTCTTTACTGCTCTGTGTGCTTTTAATACCCTCAAGCCTTTTTATTTTTTTTTGAGAGGGTTGGTCTGAATTACTTGACCTTTTTTTATTCTGGAAGTGGAAATTGTCATCCTACAACCTTTTAAAAAGTAGTCATTACTGTTAGGTTCTCAAGCCTTATTAATAAAACATTCATGAAAAGCTGCATGGGAATAGTGAAAACACTGCAGGCCTGATCACTTAACAAACCTGGGTTTGGGTCATAATTCAACTGTCTACCAACTACCATTGAGTTCTGTGATTCTCAGTTGTTTGTCTTTACTACGTATATATCACCTCATAGAATGCCTGTAAGGTTGTGGGTTAAAATATGTAAAGTACCTAACCATAACCAGGCATTGTACAAATGCTTAAATATGAGTTACCCACTACTTTCTTCTGGTATTCCTACTTCCATACCTACCCTGTAATATTTTTCTTGCTCAAAATTTGAACTTTTGTCTCCTTTTTATTTCCTTCAGGTGATTCTAGTCACAAGATTCCTATTTCAAACTTTGAATCTGGACATGACCAAGCAACTGTGTTACAAAACCTTTATAGATTTATTCATCCATACCCAGGGAACTGGCCACCTATATACTGCAAGGTAATTTCAAGTTAAGAAGTTCTCTTAAGGTATCCATTTAGATGCCAAAAGATCCATAAAAGGTGCCAAAAGAAAGAATTTTTTCCTGTGTATTAGCTGTGTGTTAAAACAAGTTCATTCTGAATTGTTTTGAATGTTATTAGGTATGCCTTTTTAAAAAAATTTCTTTGATTTTAGAGGGATTTTGAAGATTGCAAAAGCTGAACATATTTCTACTTTGGTAAATCCCTTATTTTTTGAATTCCCCATTCTGAAATACCTATAATATCTTTTCACCCTAAAGAATGGATGCTACATTCTGTACACCTATCCTTCCAAGCAAGATTATGTTTTTATTCAAAAGTATCTTTGCGACAGCCCTTCCCCCTTTTTTGTAATATTTAGGGAAACTTTATTCTTTATTTTGTCCAAATTCTTCTAGGCTAGGAATTTAAGAATTAGGTTTTAACCTTGCTGCTTTTTAGTATAACAATGAGCAGATTACCTAATCTTTTTCTGAACATTGGTTTCTTCATTCACCTACCCTAGGTCTCGCTTCTCAAAGTATGTTAATATTGTTATATAAATGTAACTGGTTAATAATAGTAGTGGTCTTTACTAGTAGTCTATGCCAATTATTTTTATAGTTCTCATTTCAGTTCACAAACTCTTCAGTCTTTCTCTCCTACACCCCCTGAACTCCCACCCTTATTTTGAAAGGAGAGCATTAATTAAAAGTAACTCAAGGTAGGAAAAAATATAAGTATTTTTTTTCTTCTCCAGTCTGATGATAGAGCCAGAGTCAACTGGTGTTTGAAGCATATGGCAAAGGCATCAGGTAAGTAAAAATCTGGGTCACTGCAGAAGCACATTATAACATCCGTATTTGTTTCCAGTTTGATATATATGTTCTAAAAACCTAAATTTACTAATTGTATGTGTTTTTATATTTACAAATGGAAGAAATCAGGCAAGATCTAGAACTTCTCACTGTAGAGGACCTTGTAGTGGGGATCTACCAGCAAAAATTTCTCAAGGAGCCCTCCAAGACCTGGGTTCGAAGTCTCCTAGATGTGGCCATGTGGGATTATTCTAGCAACACAAGGTATTGATAGAAATTTTGTAATACAGTAATTTTAACTTCTTTTCTGAACTGAGAAAATATGGTAGGACTAGTTATCTTTGCCTTTTTATGCATTATTTTCCTATGAAACTTTAGAATCATTGTATTACCTTGAATATAAGATCTTATGGATTGTAAGATACATTACTTTGTGTACCGCGCAAAACAAAAACTGCCAAATACACTGTTCTTTTTTATCACTTAAAATTTTTGTACTGATGAAAAAATGTTTTTAGAATTATTTAGACAGATTTTTTTATTCCATAGAACTCTTGTACTTAAAGGAATATATTTTTGAAATGGCAAAAGAATTTTTTATTTTGAAATAATCTTAGACTTACAGAAAAGTTGTAAGAAAGCATATCATTCTCTCATATTCCCTAATTGTTAACACTTTAGTACATTTTCTGTATAATTTTGTCTCTAAATATAAACACACTGTTTTTCTAAACTACTTGAGAGTAAGTTGCTTTCATTATGTCTCTTTTGTACCCAGATACTTCAGTGTGTTTCCTAAGAATAAGAATATTTATATTACTATAGTATAATTACCAAAATCAGGATATTGCCATTGATACAGTACTCTTATCTAATCTGAAGACAATATTCATATTTTGTTAGTTATTTCAATAATGTTTTTTATAGCCCCCCAAAAAATCTAGTCTAGAGTCCAGTGCAAGATCACATGTTGCACTTTGTTATTATGTCTCTTTAGTCTCCTTTTATCCAAAACAGTTCCTCCATCTTACTTTGGTTTTTTTTACAGGCCAGTTACTTTATAGAATGTTTCTCCATTTAAGTTGATCTGTATTTCCTCATGATTAGATCGAGGTTTTGTGTTTTTGGCAGGAATAAGTCAAAAGTGATGATGTGTCTTCTCAGTGTGTCACATCTGGAGGCATATGATATCAGTTTGTCTCATTACTGGTGATAACTTTGATCACTTAAGGTAGTGTCTGTCAGATTTCTCCATTGACTGTTTTTCACCTTATAATTAATAAATATTTTTCAGGGAAATACTTTGAAATTAGGTAGCTATTCTAGTCTTCAAACTTTCATATAATAGTTTTAGTACCCAGTGACAGTTTTTGCCCAAATCAACTATTACTACGTTTGTGAAATGGTGATATTTTTTCTAATTTGATTGTTCCTTCTAAATTTATTAGTATTCTACTGTAAAGAAGAGTGTTTTCTTTTCACCGATTTATTTTTTTCATTTATATGAGTATGGACTCATGGATTCCTATTCAGTGAATTATAATCTGTTAATACCATAATTTATTTTTATGCTCAAGTTGTTCTATATATGGCCAGTGGGAGTCCCTTCAAGTAGTGGTTTCTGTGTCCTTTTGACATTGCCTCATCATTCTTTGAGCACTTCTTTGCTTTCTATCCAGCACAATATGTTCTAGGCTCATCTTGTACTTTCTCTGCTCCAGCCTTGAATTAGCCATTTCTCTAAGGATACTTGGTTCACTTTAGTGAAACATATTATATAGTATTTAGGAGATAGAATCTGGGTGCTAGGTGTGCTCATTTTTTACTAGAGTATCATTGGTTTTAGGTTCCCTTAGTGGAGAGAGCTAGGAAGTATATATGTATGTGTATATACACACCTTCTATACACATTTTTATGTAGCTAGGTCTCTGACTCTGTTTTTATCTCTCTCTGTCTCACTAGCATTTCATACTGAACCTACAATTTTAATCTACTACCATAGGGTTCTCTAGTGTTCCACTTTTTAATTTTTGTATTTCCTTTCTCTGAGAGCAAGAAACCTGGCTCTCAATATTTTTCAGAATTATGTGATACCACCACTGTAAAAAAAAAAAAAAAGACTAACAATGGTTCAGAATTTGTTTATAGTTATTTTTAGTCTGAAAGTATATAGCCAAAATACTTTGTTCAAAAGTTAGGTTATTGTTTTTCCTCCTTCAGTGTACTTAAATTATTCTTTTGAAATATATTTCATTTGTTTATTTCTATTCCATTTTTGGTTTTTTTCCCTGCTTTTGTTAATTGTCTTTTGAATGTCTAAAGCGTTACCATATGTAAACAAAAGTATAGTCAGAAGTGTCACTTCATTCTAGCTCCATAAAAAAGTTTGTTGAGCTTGCATTAGATTTATAAATTAGAGAGACCTGAAATCTTTATAATGTTGAGTTGTATCCAAGGACAAACAATGTTTTTCCATTGTTCAAATCTATCTATTTTTGTTTTCCAAAGATGTTTCAAAATTTTTCTCACAGACTGTGTATATCTGGGACTGGTGCATTTTTGTGGGGGCAGTTCCTTCATAACTTTCTCTTCTACAGAAATTGTTTTGATTATCAGGTTTTCTAATTCTAATATGGTAAATTTTGGTAATCTGTATTTCCCTAGGAAATTGTACATTTTATATAGATTTTCTAATTGTTTTTGTTTAATGGTCTGCAAGGAAGGTAGTCTCTTAAAATTTGTTTCCTTGGTGGTTTATCTTATCACTTCTTGTATGTTTGTGCCCTCTCCTTTTTTTTCTTAAGCTAGCTAGTATGTTATCTATTTTAATTTTTTAAAACAATAGGATTTCAATTTATTGCACCTATTTTTCTATTCTCTTATTAATTTTTGCTTTTA
The DNA here is from genome assembly GCA_008086735.1 of Cheirogaleus medius. Classification (NCBI taxonomy): domain Eukaryota; kingdom Metazoa; phylum Chordata; class Mammalia; order Primates; family Cheirogaleidae; genus Cheirogaleus; species Cheirogaleus medius. Next base: position 4,527,283 of record VBSM01000662.1, read on the forward strand.
TCTTATTCTCTTTGTACTTTATGGGTCTTTTTCTAGTTTTGGGGGGCTAGGAACTTAATTCATTTATCTTTTGTTAGATTTTTATTGATAAGCATTTAGTAGAGTGAATTGTCTTTTAATCATTTTCAATAAATCCCATAAATTCTAACATGCAATATTTTCATTGTCATTTTTAACAAATTCTGTTATTTCAACTCTCAACCAGGAGTTAAATGCAAGGTTTTAAGTGTCCAGATGAAAAAGCCTTTCTAATTTTTGTTTAATTAGTAAATTATAATGTTTTTGCATTGTGATCAAAGAATGTTGTTTATAATATTTCTACTTGATGGAAGTTATCAGTATTGGGGTTTTTTTCCTAACTTAATACATAATTAATTTTTGTAACTGTTAATATGGGCATGTGAGAATATGTATTCTTTATTTTGAGGGTGTAGTATTTGGTATATACATAAGATATACATTGATTATGTTCAGATTTTCTTATCTGTTTATATTTTGTCCAATTGATCTTGTATTGAGAGTGGTTCTAATCTCTCTAGTTAATATATTTCTGTCAGTGTCTCATTACATCTCCTTTAGTTTTAAATGGGTCACTGTGTTATTTGATGCCTTGAAATTTGTGAACCTTGATATAGTAGATTGATCAGGGGTCATGGACAGGTGTTCCCTGTATTCTTTCCGTGTCTAAATCTTTTTCTGATGGTTTATACTTTATTTCCTTGAGTTTCTAGAAAATACAACTCCATTGTATTGCTTTGTGTTCCTTTTGCAAACTTCAGTCAGTTAATTCTCTTGGCCTTAGTTATCTGATCTTTTTGCCTGGAATTACTTGATCATTTTGCCTGGAAACCTTAGTCTTCTTTTATTTTTAAAGTCTAATGGTTTTACTAGGGTGTTTTTCTGAATTTATTATTGCAAGTCCATTTTCCAAGGTGTTTGGTAAGCCCTTTCAATATATAGAATCAGGTTCTATTTCTGGAGATTTTTCTTAGATCATTTAATATTATATAGTTCTGTTCCACTGCTTAATTTTTTTTCTTAAAAGAGTCCAGTATATCTATGTTTGATCTTCTTTGCCTATTTTTCATTTTAATCACTTTTTCTGACCCTTTTTACTTTCCTTAATCATTTATTCTCTTGATAATTTTCTGCTTTCTTCAATTTTCCTTATTAACTTTCATAATGAATCTATTCTTCTTTGGACAGTTTGTAATTTAGTTCTTTTCCAGCATGATTTTGTCTTTTTTTCTCTTTTGTTAAGTTGACTTTTTAAGTTGACTGTTACTTTGTTTCTTTTTTTTTTTTTTTTAATTGTTTCTGTTTCTGAAGTTTCCCTTTCAGGGTGTGTTTCCAAACATTCTTTTGTGAAGATATTTAATTCAATGCGGAATTGTATGTTACAGTTTTCTTCTCCTTAATGGTTTTTTAAGGGAAGGAGATGAGGAAGAGTTATCAGCTGAAGTGTTTTCTCATTTTATGTTTTCTTTTTATAATAGCTTTCTGTAGATGAAGATGCATTGTTCCTTTGCATTTCTTAAATAGGGCTGATAATTTGTGAAGAGGTTTGAGAGTCTTTAGAGCTCAAGAGCTTCCTTTTTAGTCAGCATAGCAAAGTATGGGTTCTTTAATGATTTTGGGGGGGAGTGTGGGGGTTTGGTTTGTAGGTCCTTTCAGGCTTTCTTTCTTTCTTTCCTTTCCTTTCCTTTCTTTCCTGTAGGATCCTAAATTTCCCCCTCCTGCTTTTTTTCCCCTCCTCCATCCAATTTTT
>VBSM01000662.1:4529148-4541435 GCA_008086735.1 Cheirogaleus medius
TATATTTTTAGTTGGCCAATTAATTTATTTCAATTTTTTAGTAGAGACGGGGTCGCGCTCTTGCTGAGGCTGGTTTTCAACTCCTGACCTCGAGCGATCCACCCACCTTGGCCTCCCAGAGTGCTAGGATTACAGGCGTGAGCGACCGCGCCCGGCCAGCCCTCCATCCAATTTCTAAAGGGCTCATCTCTCTTCCTGTTTTCCTCAGCACAGGTGCTTTCCTATAGTCAGTGCTCTTGTCTGCCAGAACTCAGTTTCAGTATTTATATAAAAAGTGGACTTTATCATTGTGAGGATGATTTTAATTTAATCTTAAGCTCTCTATTTCTTTTCTCTCGCTTCCTCACAGTTTTTTTCCTGAACATCACTCTCCATATAAAGGCTTGAGGTGGGAGATTGAACAATTGCTCCACTGGAAATTAAAGTTTTCTTTTTTCTATTTATAAGTAATTGAGTTTTGTAGTGTTCTATCTTCTAATTATGTTGCAGGTATAGATTTTGTCTGGTCTGTTTTGGTTGTTTTGTTCTTGTTAATCTGTAAAGTTTATGGATGATGTTAGGATATTTATATTTGTGTACCATTACTCCAGCTGTTGGCTGAAGTATTTCAAAAATTTCACATTCAGAGTCATTGATTGTCCACGTTTTTTATTGTATGCAGCATTTCTTAAAAGAAAACTCCACTCTTGTCTCTGGGGTTTTCTTCTAAGCAACTGACACCCTTTCTGCAAATTTTGATGCTGGCTCTTTCTTGATCTTATCTGAAGAGATCAGTAGAAAGTTTTCAGAGACAAAGCAATACTTCCTCAAATAATCTTTAAAGGATTTATTGACTAAATGTTGCAACATTTGCAAATGTTGCAACAATTGCAATTGTTTAGTTACCATCAAGAATAATAAATTTCTACATGCTTAGGCCATTGCATCTGTTAGTATTTCTAGACTCTCCAAAGCAATTGTAGAATACATTCAACTGTAAGATACATTCTAATTTTGGTTAGAATGTGAAAAAAAGCACACGTTATAATTGAAGAAATACAGTGTTGAGTTCGGTAGAGTAAGTACACACTGCGATAAGACTAGAGTAGCTTTGGTATAAGATTCTTTGAGGCCTGCGTCATGCGATTTTCTTAAAGGTGAAACTGTAATATAGCACTTTAAGCACTTTAGTAATAAACTGCTTTGGACAAGATGAATCTACTTTTTACTGAGCATCATAACATAGCAATATTCTATATATAATATTTTATAAGGAAGTTTGGATTGTAGTGGACAATAGAAACTGTTGTTAGAATTTGCTAATATAAGTAAATGGGAATCATTTCAAATACTACTCTTCGACACCTCCTAAAAGACCTTCAAGTTTATAGTCAGTTTTTGATAAATGTTTTGTCTAGCTCTAGGAGAAATGGGTAGGTTTTTAATATTGGTGAAATTGAGTACAGTTACACAAAGTGCATATTAGAATTTAAGCAGGCTGTTAATAACTATCATATTATTTTGGAGGCTAAGAATATTTATAATTTTATAGATCTCTCATCCTCCTGATGCTTCTTGCCATAGATGTCCTTAGACTAACTCACAGTCTGACCTGCTGATTAAAGCATGGTGGCCTTTATTGAATCAACAAATAATTTATTGAGCATTTCCTCTGCTAGGCTCTGGACTGAGGGTACAATGGTGAGCAAAATGAGTGTGGTCTCTCCCTTTTAAGAAGCTAACAGTTAAGTGGGAAAGAGACATACATGAATAAAGAAAATGGTAGTTTTAGCTTGTGGTAAGTACTAAGAAGGAAATCAACAGGATACTCTAACAGAGAAGAGTGTGTAAAAAGAAAGACTATAGAATGATCAAGAAGACTTATTTTTAAGGGCATAACGTTAAAGCTGGTAACTAAAGAATGGGAGAAGGATGCAGCCATGCAAAAAAATGGAAAGAAGAACATCTTGGGCAGAGAGATACAAAGACTTTGAGGCAAAAGCTTGGTGTTTGCTATAAATTGTTAGGCAATCAGTGTGACTTGAGGAGTGGTGAGCAAAGATGAGAATGCACAAGATGAGATTTAAGAAATAAGGAGGGGCAGAAGCACAAGGCCTTCTTAGCCATAAGAAGGAATTTTTCAAGTAGGGAAGTGTCAGATTAAGTTTCTAAAAGATCTCTGAGTTTTTAATGGAAGGATTATAAGGAGGTACGAAAGAAAGTACGGAGCCTATGATTATTAGGTGGTTTCTCTAGTCCAGGCAAGAAATGGCTGGTGCTAGGATGGTGACAGTAGAGATGCAGAGCAGTAGGTAGATTTAAGATTGGTATAAGTCAGTAGACCTTGCTGGTAGACTGAAACCAGGGAGAGAAGATGGAAAGAAATGGCAAAATATGATACCCTGGTTTTTAGTATATACTGTTAGGCAGATGGGGAAGAAGGGATCAAGTTTAGAATGTTCAGAGTTACTGGTGAGATAGTACATTGGAGATAGCAAGCAAGTAGCTGTTTGTCCTGACCTAGAGCTCAGTGGAGAGGTTTCGGTAATGTCAGCCTTCCCTTTTCACTATGTGCTGGACATTGTCCTGGGCACTGAAGCTACAATGCAGAGAGACAAGTCCTCTGCCTTGATGGACTTTATAGCATGTAGATGAGATCATCTAGGCAGAAGGCAGAAAGAGAAGAGGACTCAACACAGAGCCCTAACAAGCTCTGGCATTTTAAAACTTGGACATAGGTTTACTTTTTGAAGTCTCAGTACCTCTCAGCCTGTAACTGTTACCATGTTACACAAATCATCTTAGCTATCATCAGTGTTGATGAGGGTTGAAGAGATAAGAAAAACTCAGATCCTGGATGCAATCATTTTGTAAATCCACTCGAAGTGCTTAGTGGGACCAAAAAAGTCTTCTTGACCATTCTATAAAATAATGTGACTTTGTGCACACTCTTCTCTGTTAGAATAGCCTGTTAAGGCTATTAGTTTGCTTTTGTTCTCTGGATTATCTCATTCTTTGGGGTTGTAAGTTGTGGTCTTCCTATTTTGGTCTTTTTCATTGCAGGCTTCCCTTGAATGTCTGATTATCCTTGATTATGTTCATATTTAGGAATCAGGCTGCAAAGCCAAGTAAGTGTTTCATATTGTTCAGTGGGGACTGTCAACTGATTAGACTTTGCTATAGGGAAAGCAGACAAGAAAGAGTGCTAAATGTTAAGCTGGAGGCAAAATCCTAAATGCCAGAATGTGGAGGGCTTTGCTTTAGGGTACCAGCAGCCATTCTTGTTGCTGGATTCTCCAAGAACAGTTCACTTTTTGCATGGAGTCAGGGAAGTTGACTATTCTTTTACAGAAGTTCAGCCTCATGTCTTACCTCTGACTACAAGTCCAGAGCCTCAGAGTTCTGATAGGCAAATCCTTTCCTGCTGTAGCCTCTAGTGAGGCTCTAGAAGTCACTGAAGACCGTGACTTCTTTCCAGCTTCATCAGTTAACCATTTCTTTGTTTTCTTCATTTTCCACAAATTTGTTAAACTCTCTTCTGTGGAGGCCTATTCCTGTTTTTTCCATTGTTGTGAACATCTGCTATTTTTACTCTTTGACTATCATTTTGATAGGGCCTGGGGAACAAGAGGAGATAAATTTGTGCATGTGTTTAATTCACCATCATGAACCAGAAGCTCCAGCAATAGTAGTTTTAAGAGATGCAATTTTATTCTTTGACATCACTTTAGAATAGTTTTTTTCTTAGCCCAATTTAGTGAGCTTTTCATATTTAACAAAAATTTGAGCAGCTCTTGTACATAGGTGCTTGACTGGCTTCTATGGGAAATATGGGAAAGAATGACATCCTTGCCCTCAGAGTCTCCTCTCTGATAAGGAGCAGTAAAGCACAGGAAGACACTAGAGTCATAGACAGTGATTTCTGGTAATTCTTAAGAGTTTCAAAAGGTTATAATAGATCAGATAAAGGAGAAGTGACTTCAGTGAAAGGGTTTAAAAACTATGAAATACTTTACAGAATAAATGTTTTATTTGATTCTTCTGTAAAGATGAATAGAATTTCTGTGAGCAAAAATTTAGGTTGATGGAGGGGGGGACCTTTCTGATAGAAAACGGCCTGAACAGTGACTCAGAGAAATGACAGCCCAGAGACTGTTTAAGAAAAACCACTGTGTCAGTTTTAGTAGACTAGAGCATATATGTAGCTATAGGATGACAGTACTTCATAAAGCAGGTAAAGACATGGTTATCCTTAAAAAGAAGAAGGAATAATAATGCTGAAATAGGAGAAAAAGAGATCATTGGGACCTTTTGAGATAAAGAAGGGCTATAAAGGCCTTTATGCTGCACATCATTTGAGTGAGTGAGATCGAGTTGGAGCTTTGGGAGTGACTGTGACTTTAGCTTAACAAAATACACAAAGCAATTCTGATTTTTGACAGATTTATACAATGAACCTTCCTTTGCTAGGAAATAGACTCATTTTTAGAGAGATTAGTGGGATGATTTGGAGGAAGAGGATCAAGAAGTATGAGTAAAAACAGATCAAAACAATGTCATTATTAATAGTATAACTGTAGATTTGGAGGCATTTTTCCCCAGGATGAGATTTTTGTAAGATTATTTTGTTTGTTTTAATCCTGGAGTATATTGTTAGTTTTTCAGTTGCTTTCATGTCATATCTGATCTCCAATGGAAAATGTGTACATGAGGGTAGGGGATATACCTGGGGTTTGAATTCTGGACAAGGAGCAGAACTAATTAGAAACTAAAAATAACTTGATTCTGTATGATTGTCTAAGAAATTAGGTTTAGTTTTAACCTAAGGCTTCATTTTAAGAGTTAAAAGTTTTATGAATCACATTGATTAGATTAGTTTTCTTTGGAAAAACAGTGGGAAATTCTTCATCTTATTTTTTAGATAGTCTTCCATTCTGTTAATTAACTTTTGTTCAGTATAAGTAACAAATTTTTTATACTTGTACTGTTTAGCATGTTTGTAATTTTATTTTATTTTATTTATTTATTTAGTTTTGAGACAGAGTCTCACTCTGTTGCGCTGGCTAGAGTGCCATGGCATCAGCCTAGCTCACAGCAACCTCAAACTCCTGGGCTCAAGTGATCCTTTTGCCTCAGCCGACTGAGTAGCTGGGACTACAGGCATGCGCCACCATGCCCGGCTAATTTTTTCTGTTTCTGGTAGAGACACGGGGTCTTGCTCTTGCTCAGGCTGGTCTGGAACTCCTGAGCTCAAACGATCCCCCTCCCCCACCTCGACCTCCCAGAGTACTAGGATTACAGGCATGGGCCACTGCACCCGGCCATGTTTGTAATTTTAAATGAAGATTCTTGCTAGGTTTAGGCAAGCTTTGTATTGTGTAAGTAGTGCTGTTCTGAGTCTTAATAGATTATGTACCCAGTGGAAAGATAGATACAAGTTTATAGGGGCTCTTGTCATGAAAGTATGTTGTTTTGCACATGTAACCTTCTATTAAATCACATAAATTTCCTCTCCAACATCACCTCCTGAGGTTTTCACTCAAACACCACCGTCTTAGTGATGCCTTTCCTGCTACCTTACCTAAAATGTTGTCTCTTCCCAACGTTTCATATCATCTTTTTCATTTTTTTCTCCTTAGAACTTACCATTTTCTAAATTACTGTGTGTTATGCTTGCATATCTTTTTTAGTCTGTCTTCCCCACTAGAAAGTAAGATTTGTGTGGACAGTAGTTTCTGTTTTATTTAATACTGTATCTCCAGTGCCTAACAATGCCTGGCACAAATAGTGTGCATTCAGTAAATGTTGAATGAGTGCATGTCAATCTTAGTCACTAATGTGCCCCTAGAATACTCATTTTAATTCAAGGTAAAATTTAACTGTTATGGTTATGTATAGTTTGCATAATATCATGAATTCTATCAGAGGAAGTAACATAAAATTTGTTTCTAAAAAATCTTTTTGTGTGTTAAATTAGGAGTCTTACTTAATCTTTGAGTAACTGTGTCAGTTTTTCTTAATGGTTTCAGGTAAGTACCTTAGAAATCTTTCCATATAAAAACCCTTAAACAGTACTATTTCAGTTAGGATATTAAAGTCCATTTTTTTTTACATACAGGTGCAAGTGGCATGAAGAAAATGATATTCTCTTCTGTGCTTTAGCTGTTTGCAGGAAGATTGCGTAAGTTGGAGAAAGGGGTTTCTTCATAGTGCTGTGTTCCGCATTGAATTCTTTGCCATTTTGCTTGCTGTTGCTTTGGCAGCTGGGGTGAATCTCTAGTCACTTCTATTTCTGCAATTCTATTTTAAACCAAAGGTGATTTTTTTACTTCATGTTACTTTTATTCTTCTGTCCATGTCACTATTCACCTAAACAATTTGTGTGAACCCTTCAGAAGCACTTGTTGAAAATTTTCCTTCGGTCGGGGCACAGTGGCTCACGCCTGTAATCCTAGCACTCTGGGCGGCCGAGGTGGGAGGATTGCTCAAGGTCAGGAGTTCAAAACCAGCCTGAGCAAGAGCAAGGCCCCGCCTCTACTAAAAATAGAAAGAAATTAATTGGCCAACTAAAAATGTATAGAAAAAAATAGCCGGGCATAGTGGCTCATGTCTGTAGAGGCTGAGGCAGAAGGATCGCTTGAGCCCAGGCATTTGAGGTTGCTGTGAGCTAGGCTAACACCACAGCACTCTAGCCCGGCTAACAGAGCAAGACTGACTCAAAAAAAAAAGAAAAGGAAAATTTTCCTTCTAGGACTCCTGTAGGAGAGAGAAATTCCCTACTATCACTAAAGACATTTCTTTGTGAAGGTGCTCTGAAAACAAAGACCGTTTTCTTCTCGTTCTGTAGTAAAAGCACCTGGAGCCCCAACTATCTGGGTCTTCTGGTAGCCCTTGAGCGGATGATTATTGGTTCTGAGTATACGTGAGTGTTTATGGTTGTAGTCTTATTTCTGCTGCTGCCCTCTCCTTGCCTTAAATATTTGAGAATCCTGGTAATCTTAACCCTCATTCCCATTCCCTTATAATGAACCTGAAATTTTATCTGGTAATCAGAAGATTGGTTGCCGATAATAACCTGTTATATGATACATATTACTACATATTCCTTTCTCTTCTCTGAATCTCTTAACTTATTTTTTCTCAGTTTAAAGTGGTATTTCAAATGCTTTCTTTATGTTAGAGATTTTAAAATATAAATGCTTTTAGAGTAAATAAAATGAGATTCTGATAGTGAATTTTTTCTTATTTCCTTTTAAAGGTACTGCATCAGTAATTCTCTGGCTACTCTCTTTGGAATCCAGCTCACAGAAGCTCATGTACCACTACAAGATTATGAGGCCAGCAATAGTGTGACTCCAAAAATGGTTGTATTGGATGCAGGACGTTACCAGGTAAGGAGCTAACTTTTGGGAGCTTACTGGTCTCTCTGGCTGTCCTACTCAGTGTAGTACTGGTCAACAATAGCTAAAGATCAAGCCTTTGGTTCTTTCCTTTCCCTTAAAAATTATTTTCAAATCCCTCATGGCATGTCAAATCTAATTCAGTTGGATCTTACATAAAACCCTTTTCCTTCCTGGTATATTTTCTTACTACACTTAACAAAATTTTAAGAAAATTTAAATTGGCATTTAGTCTTTATACAAAACACATCCAAAGATCTATTCTAAAAACTAAACATCTGAATGTAGATAACATAAATATTCTAAATATCTTCCTCAAAAATATTTAAGACCTAATTGAGGATTTGGATAAAAGCTTAATTTCTCTACCACTGTTCCTCTCTCCTTTTTACTTATTAGTAGTCCTGTTTACACTATTAAGTGTAGCAGTTAAGAGTGTGGGTTTTAGAGTCAGAATCCTAAATTTTATTTTGGGAAATAAATACAAAGCCTGCTACATACAGGCTTTACGACCTTATGCAAGTTACTTGATCTGTGCTAATTCCTTAACAAGAACAATAATAGGGGCTAGTAGCTGTTACAATTAAATGCAGCAATATGTGAAAATGCCGAGACCTTTGCCTTGGAATATAGTAGGTAATAAATAAATGTTGTTATTATTTAAAAATAGGTAACAGTTAATAAAAAAGGAAACTCAAATAATGGAATGAACTATTGATACAGACAACTAGGATGAATCTCAAAGACATTAATTATGCTAAGTGAAAGAAGCAGTCTCCAAAGATTATATACTGTATAACATACTGTATGATTCCATTTACATGACATTCTTGATAAGACTTGAAAAGGAAGGACCCCTGAGTTGATCTTCCTCATTGTTAGAGCATCACTGTGCCAGAAGATCAGTTTCTGCATCAGAATTCCTTATTTTAGTTTCTCTGTAGGTAATCCAGCTGCCTGACCTCTCAGTTCTTTGATTCATCTCCAATGATCCTGTCTTCTACCACACAGGTTCCCACTCCCATGATCATATCCTGGACCCCAGTGGCACTTCCTCCATAATTTAAATTTCAAACATCATCCTGGCTACCACTATCTTCCCCTAGTACCCTAGTGTCAGCAATTCTTTTACGTCTACTGGGACCTACAATTCATTTATGCCTCCACTATGTTACTTTCCCTTATAGGGCCACTGCATTGCACAACTCCAGGGGCACCATTCACACCAGTAATACTGCAGCCTCCTGTCTCCTCCTTTACTACCTTCATCCCTCCCTCTCACCTCCTTCCTTCCCAGCTTAAACTCCTTGGTCTATCATTTCCACTGCCTTGCACTCATTGTCAACTCCATTGGCTCTGTTTTCTTCATCATAGTTGATAAATACTAACCTTTATTAAATCTAACTCTTCACCTACTTTACTCTTATACCTATGAAGCTAAACAAGGCTGGAAAGAAACTATCATGCTAACTGATCTTACTGAATATTCATCATCACCAACGTTAAGTGGCCCTTAATATTGCCTGTCAGTTATCCATTTCTGTAATCTGATTAATCTCCTACTCTCCTAGACAGTTACTTCTCACCTTCTTTGCCTTCAAACTTCCATCACCTCTTCCCTCACCCTTGTAGCTGATGCCTTTGTCTCCTGTTTCTCTGAGAAAATAGAATTAATCAGGAGAGATTGTCTACATATTCCTATCACCTCATCTACCTGCGCCTCTCCTCTGCTTTACTTCTCTTTTAATGAATGGTCTATGTTCTTATCTAAAATCAGTCTACTTATATTTTAGATCTCATTCTCTTACCACTGAAGGACATGGCTCCAGTAATTTTCCCCTTTCTTGTGTCATCAAGGTTTTTCTATGTTCGGATTCATTCTTATCAGCAAACATGTTATAATCTCATCTTTAAAAAAAAAAGCAAACCTTCTCTTAACCCTCTAATTCCTACTTTTCCTCCAAAGTCTACCCTATTTCTCTGTACTTCTTTTGCAGCAGAAGTTGATCAGACATTGGAAAAGTATTTGAATGTTATCATTTTTAAAAAGTAATTTGAAATTAAAAACCATCCAATAATTGATAAGAAATAAACATTTTTTTCCTCTGGTATTCTTATTATTTACAGAAGCTAAGGGTTGAGAGTCCAGGATTCTCTCATTTCAACTATTCTAATCAGGAACAAAGATCAAACACACCCATGGGTAAGCATCTTATATTTTATCAAAATTTACTTAAAGGATGTTAGGGCCTCAAAGCTTATTATCTAGATCCCAGGGGTGATATTTAAACCAATGTTTCCAAATTATTTTGGGGATATAAGTAGCTTGTTGAATTGGTGGTTTTATTTAGAATTAGCACCTTTAAAAATTTCAATGTGTACATTTTGGGGTCAGTTTGACACAGTGTATCTTATTCCTCAGAATTTTGTTCAGGGCACTTAAAACTTGTTTTTCTTATAGTAGCTATAGTTTTATAGTTTTGATGTGATGATGTCTTTTGGGAGACAAGAAATTTTAAAAGCCAGTCACATGAAATTTCAAGTGGTGCCTGAAGAACTTTGGTTAACATTTCCTGGCCTAAGAATGAAAAGAAACATTCTTGTTCAGTCTTGTTTATGTAAGAATCTCTCTCCTATTCTTGATCCATTTAATTATGGCTTAGTAAGAGCCTGTAGTAGGATGAGTCAGTTAATTGAGGCATCTCTTTATAATAAAATTATAAAATTGCTATGCTTCTTTTTTCATATTTTCAATACCTTAGGTGACTACCCATCTGGGGTGAAAATTTCTGGCCAAAACAGCAGTGTTCGGGGAAGAGGGATTACCCGCTTACTAGAGAGCATCTCCAATTCCTCCAGCAATATCCACAAATTCTCCAACTGTGAGACTTCACTCTCACCTTATATGTCCCAAAAGGATGGATACAAATCTTTCTCTTCCTTTTCTTAATGATGGTACTTTTTTCAATTTCTGGAAAAATAACAGGCCCAACTTCCCTTTTGACTACAGTCATATTAAACAAACAGATCACATCAATGATAACTATCACGACTGTAAAAACTGCCTAATTTGTAAGGAAATTCTGTTTCATAGATTAAAAATAATTGTGGTTGGAGAAGATCTTGGCATTTTTGCTTTTTTTATTTTTTGAGGGATTGTTCTACTTCCTGACTGTATGATGGGTATACTATTCAAGTTTTGAGTTCTGTAAGAACAAAACTGGCATTTTCAGAGTTGTGTTTTTGGGAATGCTATAAATTGATAATAACTTTCCCCCAACAATAAAAGTATTGAATATCTATTATGAAAGGTTCTAAAATAGTGTTAATCTATTTCTTCCTATTATAAAATGGGAACCTTACACTAGAAACCTGCAGGCTATTTTCATTGCAAATAACTAACAAAATTAGCCTTTAACAAACATTTTTTAAAAGTCTTTGAAATATGCTTACTTTGGCAAAAAGAGTCATTTGAAAGATAAGAAGGCAAAATGAGAAAGATTATGTAATTTATCCTAAGTCACATGGCTAGTGACCAAATTCCAGGTCCACTGGACCACAAAGCTCTTTGCGTTCACCAAATAAATAGATGTCATGTTGAGTCAGATATTCACTCTGTGATTGACTTAAACTGGCTCATGTTCTCAATCTCTGGGGTATATATAGCCTAGGAAGAGGAAAACAGATGTAGTGTAGCCCCTTTTACTTTGAACCACAAGCCAAGACCACACGTAGAAGTGGCAGAGATAGCCACTAATTTAAGTCTGTCTGACCCCAAACCCTGGTTCCTTTTATTACAGAGAATCACTCTGTCATGGGCCTCTGGTTTTTATTAATACCCATATTCCCCATTACTTACTAGTGAGTACCTACTTTATGGACATTTTATATGTAACATCATCTCCCCCTCCCCGCTACCCCTCCCAGCCTCTGGTAACCATCATTCTACTCTCTGTCTCTATGAGATAATTGTTTTTAATATTTAGCTCCCACATACGAGTTGAGAATATGCAAGATTTGTCTTTCTTTGCTTGGCTTATTTCACTTAACATTCTCCTGTTCCATCCTGTTGTTGCAAATGGCAGGATTTCATTATTTTTGTGGCTATATAATATTCCCTTGTTGATATGTACCACAATTTCTTTATTCATGAGTTGATGGACAGTTTGGTTGATTTCAAATCTTGGCTATTGTGAATAGTACTGCAATAAACATGGGAGTGCAGATATCTTTTCAATATACTGAATTCCCCTCCTTTGTATATATACTCAGTGCAGGAAAGAAGTATTTGAGGCAGGCCCACGAGGAGATTAGCTACTTCTCCTCACGAGCCAAGTCCCTAAGATAGGGGTCGCCACAGAGGATAAGGAAATTGATAAGCAACAGAGAGAAATAAAAGAATACACAGAGACTAAGGTATAGTTTATAGTTTTATATATATAAAAAGATCAGATACAACACAGCGGGGTTACTTAGGAGACTGGCATATCTCCATAAACGCCAGCAATATGGTTAGATTCATACAGGGTTTTATAATCACAGACATCAATTACCAGTTGTCAGGGTAACACATTTGCATATCAGAGAATGCAGTTGCTAGGGGATGCAAGTAGTGGGTTAGGGTCAAAAGTCCTCTCAAGGGGCTTCTAATCTATCTAGGTGAACAAACAGGTACAAAGTCTTTCAGGGGATAACTTCTAAGTTCTGAGAGGTAGTTGTCAATTAACAAAAGTATAACAAAAGAGGTATAGTGACTCTATATTTCTTTGATTAGTTATAGTGGACTTAAAGGTAGACAGACAGGAAAGAGCAGGAAGCCCATCTCTAATAAAACAGGTTGTTTATAACCACTGAGGCGCATCTCTGGGCAAAGGGCACTCATTGTCTCCGGCTCCCATCCTGTGGGCC
>VBSM01000662.1:4541535-4552430 GCA_008086735.1 Cheirogaleus medius
AATAATGATCTTATGAGCCACGTTTCATTAATTCCTCAATCATATTTCTCAACAACTCAGCAGTGGGATTGCTGAGTCATATGATAGTTCTATTTTTAGTTTTTTGAGGAACCTCCATATTGTTCTCCATAGTGGTTGCACTAATTTACATTCCCACCAACAGTGTACGAGGGTTTCCCTTTCTCCACATCCTTGCCAGCATTCATAAATTGCCTGTCTTTTTGATAACAGCCATTCTACCTGGGGTGAGATGATACCTTATTGTAGTTTTGATTTCCATTTCTCTGATGATTAATGATATTGAGCATTTTTTCATATACCTGTTGGCCATTGATATGTCCTCTTTTGAAAAATGTCTATTCAGATCCTATGCCCATTTTTTAATTGGATTATTTGATTTCTTCCTATTGAATTGTTGGAGCTCCTTGTACATTCTAGTTATTGATCCCTTGTCAGATGAGTAGTTTTCAAATATTTTCTTCTGTGGGTCGTCTCTTCTCTTTGTTGATTATTTCCTTTGTATTGCAGAACCTTTTTAGCTTGATGTGATCCCATTTGTCCAATTTTTCTCTGGTTGCCTGTACTTTGGAATATTACTCAAGAAATCATTACAGCCCAATGTCCTAAAGCATTTCCCCAATGTTTTCTTTTAGTAGTTTCATGGTTCCAGGTCTTAGATTCAAGTCTTTAATCCATTTTGTTTTGATTTTTTTTATATGGTGAGAGAAAAGAGTCTTCTGCGTATGAACATCCAGTTTTCCCAGCACCATTTATTGAAGAGACTGTCTTTTTCCAACTGTGTTAAAGATAAGTTCACTATATATGTGTGGATTTATTTTGGAGTTCTCTATTCTGTTCCACTGATCGATGTGTGTGTTTTTATGCTGGTACTGTGTTGTTTGGGTTATTACAGTTCTGTTGTATAATTTTAAGTTAGGTAATATGATTTCTTCAGTTTCATTCTTTTTGTTCAGGATGGCTTTGGCTATTCTGGGTCTTTTGTGGTTCCATATAAATTTTAGGCCTATTTTTTCTATTTCTGTGAAGAATGTCATTGATATTTTGATGGGGATTGCATTGAATCTGTAGATTGCTTTGGTTACTATGGACATTTTAACAATATTGATTCTTCTAATCCATGAGCATGGAATCTTTCCATTTTTTGTGTGTTCTCTTCTATTTCTGTCATCAGTGTTGTATGATTTTCATTATAGAGATCTTTTACTCAGTTGATTAAGTTTATTCATAGGTATTTTATTTGTAGCTAATATAAATGGGTTTGCTTTCTTGGTTTCTCTTTCAGATTTCATACTGTTGACATATAGAAATGCTATTGATTTTTGTATGTTGATTTTGTATCCTTCAACTTACTGAATTTGTATATCAGTTCTAATAGTTTTCTTGTGGAGTCTTTAGGTTTCTCTAGATATAAGATCATATCATCTGTGAACAAGGATAATTTGACTTCCTTTCCAGTCTGGATGCCCTTTATTGCTTTCTCTTGTCTGGTTGCTATAGCTAGAACTTCTGGTACTGTGTTGAATAACAGTGGTGAAAGTGAGCATCCTTGTTCCAGATCTTAGAGAAAAGGCTTTCAGTCTTTCCCCATATGATACTAGCTGTGGGTCTGTCATATATGGCTTTTATCATGCTAAGTTCCTTCTACACCCAGTTTTTTGAGAGTTTTTATCATGAAAGGATATGTTGAATATTATCCAATGCTTTTTCAGCATAAGTTGAAATGCTCATATGGTTTTCTTCCTTTGTTCTGTTGATATGATGTGTCATGTTGATTGATTTGTGTGTGTTGAACCATCCTTGTATCCCTAGGATGAATCCCACTTGATCATGATGGATAATCTTTTTAATGTGTTGTTGAATTGGTTTTCTAGTATTTTGTTGAGGATTTTCGCATCTATGTATCAGAGACATTGGCGTATAGTTTTCTTTTTTTTGTTGTGTCTTTGTCTGCTTTTGTTATCAGGGTGATACAGCCTCATAGAATGAGTTTGGAAGTATTCGCTACTCCTCAATTTTTTGGAATAGGTTAAGTAGGATTGGTATTAGTTCTTTTCTGAATGCTCAGTAGAATTCAGCAGTGAAGGCGTTGGGTCCTGGGCTTTCTGTGATGGGAGATTTTTTATTACTGCTTCTATTGTGTTACTTGTTACTGGTTTATTTAGGTTTTGGTTTTCTTCCTGGTTCAATCTTGGTAGGTTGTATGTGTCTAGGAATTTATCCATTTCTTCTAGGTTTTCCAATGTATTGGCCTATGCTCATAGTAATCTCTAATGATCCTTTGGATTTCTGCACTGTCAGTTGTAATGTCTCCTTTTGCATCTCTGATTTTATTTATTTGGGTCTTCTGTCTTATTTTCTTAGTGTGGTTAAAGGTGTGTCAATTGTGCTTATCTTTTTAAAAAAACAACTTTTGTTAATTTTTTGTTTAAATTTAATTTATTTCTGTTCTGATCTTCATTATTTCTTCTACTAATTTTGGGTTTGGTTTACTCATTGTTTTTCTAGCATCTTTGAGATGCATTGCTAGGTTGTTTATTTGAAGCTTTTCTATTTTGTTAATGTGGGCACTTATTGCTATAAATTTCCCTTTTATTACTGCTTTTACTGTATCCCATAGGTGTTGGTATGTTGTGTTTTCATTTTCATTTGTTTTGAGAAATTTTTTAATTTTTTTCTTAATCTCTTCATTGACCCGCAGGTCATTCAGGAGCATATTGTTTAATTTCCATGTGTTTGTATATTTTTCAACATTCCTTTTGTTATTGATTTTTAGTTTTATTCCATGGTGGTCACAGAAAATACTTGGTATGATTTTAATTTTTTTGAAATTTTTAAGACTTGTTTTGTGGCCTAACATATGTTCTATCCTTGAGAGTGATCCATGAGCTGAGAAGAACAACATATATTCTGCAGCTGCAGGATGAAATGTTCAGTAAATATCTGTTGGTCCATTTGGTCTATAGTGCAGATTAAGTCCAATGTTTCTTTGTTGATTTTCTGTCTGGATGGTCTATCCAATGTGGAAAGTAGGGTGTTGAAGTCTCTAACGATTACTGTATTTGCATCTATCTCTCTCTTTAGCTCTGACAATATTTGCTTTGTATATCTGTTGGGTGCATATATATTTAGAATTGCTATGTCCTCTTGCTGAATTGACCCCTTTATCGTTATATAATGACCTCCTTTGTTTCTTTTTACAGTTTTTGTCTTAAAATCTATTTTATCTGATGCAAGTATAGCTACTCTTATTCTTTTTTGGTTTTCATTTGCATGGAATGTCTTTTTCCATCCCTTTATTTTTAATTTCTGTGTGTCTTTATAGGTGAAGTGGGTTTCTTGTAGAATAGTTAGGTCTTGTTTTTTATCCATTCAACCACTCTATAGCTTTTGATTGGAGAGTTTAGTCCATTCACATTCAATTTTTTATTGATAGGTAAAGACTTAATACTGCTATGTTGTCATTTGATTTCTGATTGTTTTGTGGTCCTCCCACCCTCCTTTCCTCCATCCCTTCCTTCCTGACTTCCTTTGTTAAAGTGATTTTCTCTGGTAGTATGTTTTAGTTTCTTGCTCTTTATATTCTGTGTATCTGTTGTAGGTTTTTTGATTTGACATTACCATGAGGCTTGCAACAAACATTTTATAACAAATTATTTTAAATATATGACAACTTGACTTACAAACAAACAAATAAGCAAAACAGAAATCTAACAGAACTTCTGCCCTTTAACTACATCCCCTTCCCACTTTTTAACTTTTAATTCTTTCCATCCTATCTTTTTATACTATTTATCTCTCAAAAAGTTGTTATAGTTATTTTTGACAGGTTTGTCTTTTAGTCTTCCTACTCAACATACAAGTGGTTTATACATCACAATTACAGCAATAGAGACAGCTGTTTTGAATTATTTGTCTGAAAGGTCACATATCTCCATCACTCCAGGATTGGTCACTGGTACTCTTTTTAGTTCATTTGATGAGGTTATGTTTTCCTGGATGTTCTTGATGCTTGTGGATGTTCATCGATGGCTGAGCATTGAAGAGTTAGGTATTTATTTTAATCTTTACATTCTAGACTAGTTTGAAATCATCCTTCAAACAACCTTCTGAGAGGGCTTTCCAGATATTCAAAGGAGATTGAGTGTTGTGATCTAAGTCTTTGGTTACTGCAGCTGTATCGGCACTGGGGGTGCCCCAAGCCCAGTAATCCTGTGACTTTTGTAGACTCCTGATGGTACTGCCTTGGTGGACTTGGATAAGATACAGGAGGATTCTCTGGATTACCATTCAAAGTCTCCTGCTCTCTTCTCTTACTCTCTCTGCTGGGCTGCTAGAGTTGTAGAAGGAGTGATGTGGGCATTCCTTCTTGGCCACCAACACCAGGTTATATCTGAATCCAATCCAGTCTCATCCAAAGCCCGTGTTGACTTTTGCCTGGCTACCTGTGATGTTTACTCAGAGCCTAAGGTCTCTTTAGTCAGAAGGTGGTAAATCCTGCCGGGACTAGGTCTTTCCCTTTAGGGCTGCATGTTTCCTTCTGGCTCAGGGTGTGTTCAGAAATGCCATCCAGGAACTAAGGCCAGAACTCAGGGGCCTCTAGAGTCTCCTTGGTACTTTATTTTACTATGGCTGAGCTGGTACCCAAGTTGCAAAACAAAGTTTTCTGGACTCTCCCCTTCCCTTTTGCCAAGTGGAAGAAGACTCCCTGAGCCACACTGCCTGTGGTTGGGGGAGGGGTGACACAGGCACTGGCTTGGCCACTGCTGTCGGTATTGGGTCATGTGCACCATAAGTCCACTGGCTCCCAGCCAGCACAACTGCAGAAATTGCCCAAGGACTTTGGCTTTTGTGGTCTGATTGCCTCACAAATTAATCCGGGCCCTAGGCTGCTTTTTGTTAGCTGGTAGTAGGGCTAGCCAGAGCTCTGGTTTTGGGCAGAGGATTTCCCTCTGGCCAGGCTGGGCACTGGCAGAATCCTGCCCTGTGCTGTGTTCCCCTGTATCAGGGAAGCCCTGAGTTTCAGTGCAAAAGTCCCACAGTCACTTCACTGTCCCTTCCCCAGGCACACAGATTCTCTCATTACTCGGCGTGCCGGTGTGGCACTGCTGGGGGAAGAGGGAGAGGTGGCATGGGCTATGCAAGACTGTCTTTTCTGCCCTCCTCAGTGCCTCTTTCCTTGATACAGTGATAAAGCCAGGTAGTATGGTTGCTCACCT
This sequence comes from Cheirogaleus medius, assembly GCA_008086735.1. Classification (NCBI taxonomy): domain Eukaryota; kingdom Metazoa; phylum Chordata; class Mammalia; order Primates; family Cheirogaleidae; genus Cheirogaleus; species Cheirogaleus medius. The sequence goes on from VBSM01000662.1 coordinate 4,546,773, forward strand.
GATTTTTGGTTTTTCTGAAGGTGCTTTCTTGTGTGGATAGTTGAATTTGGTGTTCATGCAGAGAGAGGGATGATTGCTGGAGGTTTCTTCAGCCATCTTGCTCCCTTGGCCATCTAGAACATGTACTGCTTTTACTTACAGCTGTTTGGGCTCATGACATATCTCTTTTCCTCAATTACACACATTCAGATGCCCGTATTTCTGTATGAGAAGGTGTTCAGTAAATGTTAGAATGAATAATTGCCATTGCAAATAATGGAAAAGGGATGACAATTTCAAAGCCAGGTCAGGCGTGGTGGCTCATACCTGTCCTGGCATTTTGGGAGGCCAACCCAGGAGGATCATTTGAGTCCAAGAGTTTTAAGACCAGCTGGGGCAATATAGCAAGACTCCATCTCTACAAAAAATTAAAAAATTAGCTGGGCGTGGTGGTGGGTGCTTATAGTCCCAGCTCCTCCAGAGGCTGAGGCAGGGAGATCACTTGAGCCCAGGAGTTTGAGGTTCCAGTGAGCTATGATCATGCCACTGCACTCCAGCATGGGTGACAGAGTGAGACCCTGCTTCTAAAACAGACACACACAATAATTCAACGGTGAGTGTAGAAAACATTTTATTAAAAAAAATTTCAAAGCCACCTCATGAAGTAAAGTACTACATGGGAAAGAAGACCACCTTTCTTGTGGACCCCATTCCTATTCATCTCCTCAAAACTAAGTAGTTAATTACATTTTTTCAATGAACATGTTTTGAGGGTCTGTTAAATGCTGGGTTAAAAATACTAAGATGAAAAAAGATCTGGCTCCCTGACCCCAAGTAATTCACAGTTTAATTGAGGTAAACAATTGCAGTGCATTATTAAAAGTGCTCTTAAGTATAAGGAGAGACACATATAAATCATTGAAATAGAATTGAGAATCCAGATACAGGCTGATATACCTGTGCCAAGACCATTCAATGGAGGAAAGAATAGTCTTCAACAAATGGTGCTAGAACAACTGAATATCTACATAGAAAAGAATGAATTTGAACCTGCCATGGTTTGAATGATGGTGTCTCCTTCAAAATTCATGTCAAAACTTAATCACCAATGCAACAGTATTAAGAGGTACAGCCTTTGGGGGACCTTTGAGTGGAACCTTTGTGAATGGGATTAGCACCCTTATAAAAGAACTTGAGGTTGAAGGAAGCATTCTCTTGCCCTTTCGTCCTTTCTACTATGTGAGGATGTAGCATTCCATCCAGAGGATGCAGCAACAAGGCACCATATTGGAAGCAGAGAGCAGCCCCTACTAGACACCAGTTCTGCTACCACCTTGATCTTGAACTTCCCAACCTCTAGAACCATGAGAAATAAATTTCTGTTCTTTATTAATTACCCAGCTAAGGTATTTTGTTATAGCAGGATAAACACAACACAACACAAATATAGAACCCTACCTCACACCTTACACAAAAATTAAAATGGATTAAAAACCTAAAGGTAAGAGCTAAAACTATACAACCCTTAGAAGAAAATGTAAGTATCAAACCTTGTGACCTTAGGTGAGGCAACAGTCTCATTAGGACACCAAAAGCACAAACAACAAAAGAAAAAATAGGAATTTATCAAAATTAAGTTCAAAAAAGTATCTTTGTGCATTAAAAGACTATCAAGAAAGTAAAAAGACAACCCACAAAATGGGAGAAAATATTTACAAATCATTTATCTGATAAAGGTCTAGTATGCAGAATATATAAAGAATTCTTACAACTCAACAATAAAAAGACAACCCAATTTACAAATGGAAAAAGGATTTGAATATACATTTTCCAAAGAAGAAACACAAATGGCCAATAAGTACATAAAAAGATGCTCGGTATCATTAGTCATTAGCAAATGAAAATGAAAACCACAATGATACTATTTCACACTCACTGGGATGGCTATCATCAACAAAAAGAAAGTAAGTGTTGGTGAGGATGTGGAGAAATTGGAACCCTCATACCCTGCTGGTGGGATGTAAAATGGTACAGCTGCTGTGGAAAACATTTGGCAGTTCCTCAAACGGTTAAACACAGAGTTACCATATGATCCAACAGTTCCATTCCTAGGTTTATACCCAAGACAATTGAAAACATGTGTCTACAGAAATTTGCACACAAATGTTCATAGCAGCATTATTTGAAATGGGCCCAAAATGGAGACAACTCAAATGTCCATCAACTGATACGTAAACAAAAAGTGGTACATCCATACAATAAAATATTATTTAGCCATAAAAAGGAGTGAGTATTGATACACATTACAATATAGATGAACCTCAAAAGCATTATTCTAAATAAGAGAAGCTAGACACAAAAGGCCACATGTTGTATGGTTTGATTTCTGTATAAAATGTCCAAAAAAATTAAATTCATGGAGACACATTAGTGGTTGCCAGTTGCTAAGAGGAGGGAGCAATGGGGAGTGAGTGGGTACAGGGTTTCTTTTGGGTATGATGAAAACTTTGTGGAATTAGATAGGGGTAATTGTTTTAAAACCTTGTGAATATACAAAAAAAAACCCCACTTAACTGTGTATTCTTAAAGGTGAATTTTATGACATGTGAATTATTTCTCAGTAAAAAGGTGCTATGAGGTTGCACAAGGATAGAGTATTAGGACAAAGGGAGTGATTAGCTCTTTTTTGTGGGGAGTCTGGAATGATTTTATAGGAGATGTTGGAGCTATGAAGAATGAGAAACTTAAAACAGATGAAGTACAGAAGGAAATTTAAAGAACAGCAGGCATATTTAAAATGAAGTGGAGCATTTGAGACAATTTAAGAAATTTTTCATGAGTGAAACCTGAAATGCTTGTGAGGGGGAAATGGAAAAGAAGATAGTATACTGTGTGAAGAAGTTTGCTTTTGTGCTGATAGAAAAAAGCCAGGAAGCCAGGTTTCAAGATAGAGAACTAATCACCACCTACCTCAGCTCCCTGAAAATAACTGTGAATCAATATAAGTGACAATACAGGCCACACTAAAAAAGTAATTCCTCAGGAGAAAAGAAATTAAGAAATTGCTAATAGAAAGGGCCCACTGAGGGCCAAGTGCCATAAATAAGAGAAAAATAACACCAAGACCTGTTGTTTGTAACTTTACCCTTTTAAGGAAATGAAGATCCTGAAAATTATTAGAGAGAAGGAGAAATTACCTACAAAATAGGATAATCAGATTGACCTCAGACTTCTTGTCAGCAATAAATACTGATTGTAAGAAGACAGTGGAGTAATATCTTTGAAATGTGTTTAAGGAATTTAGAAGTCTATATGTAGTCAAGCAATCATTCGAACATTAGAGTAAAATAGCATATTTTTTTACCGCACAGTGATTCAAGTTTTATCACTTATAGGCTCTTTTCTCAAAGAACTACTAGAGGATGTTCTCCAATAAGAAGAAAAATGAAACTGAATGAAACAAACATAAAAATCACTATTTAGCAAATAAATGGTAAAACTTGCTGTCTAAATCAGGGATTAGCAAATTATAACCCTGTAGCGAAAGCTGGCCTGCCACCTGTTTTGTAAAAATGTTTTATTGGGAACACAGCCGGGCCATTTGTTTAAGTATTGTCTGTGGTTACTTTCACACTACAACTGCAGAATTGAGTAATTAAAATTGTATGTTCTGTGAATTATTCCCTATCTGGCTCTTTACAGAGAAAGTTCAACTCCTGTTCTGCGAAATATTCACTATCTGGCCCTTTACAGAGATAGTTCAACTCCTGGTCTAAATTATTAGTGTTAAAAGGTTTTTAAAAATAACATTCTGAAACAAATCCCAGACTCCATCTGAATGAGAGGTGTAGCAGGGAGGGAATGGAGAAGTAAAAGCATGCCAAGTCTTGCCTTGTTCAAAAAGAATATGCAGGCACGTTGTTAATCAGAACTGTAGTTAGGAAAAACTAAGACTGTGTTGCTTATTTAAGGGTAAAACCACTAGAGAACTAGAGAGATACAATATGTCACTTGCAAATTTTATAGTACTGCACAATTGACAAACATTTTAATATTTGATCTTTATTACCTACGTTTCATAGAAGAACTCAAAGTCAAAACACTAATAAAATCAGAACTGGAATCCAGGTCTTTCTATTTCAAGTCAAATGCTGATGCTACTACATCAAAAAAGCAAAGTCAGATAAGCTTCCAGTATGTGTATGATAGCTGACTAGGTGCTCATAAGAACTCTCTCACTGCAGAATAACTATGTCTTGCACAGGTCGTGCGCTCTTGAGTCTTCATTGTTCTCATAAAATGTAGGCAAGGGTTACATGAGAATTTTGGATAGGCTAAAAAAAAAAGAAGTAGGTAAGGGCTCCAAGCTCTCTCTCCCAAGAAAAGTAAAATATTTAGGTCATTAAATATGAAGTGTCCTATTTTGAATCAAAAGTTTATCATATCTCAAACAAAGTACAATTAAAGTGTACCCCCAAACTATTGACACAGTTTTGCCATCTTTTTTTTTTTTGCTTTTATTTCATCATATAATGGGGGTACAAATATTGTTAGGGTTACATACATTGCCCCTACCACCCCTCCCCCCCCACATGTCAGACCTTCTAGCGAGTCCAATCCCCAGGTGGTCCAGGCAAGGCACACATTATGTAACTCTACACTTCCTCCCCCCTCCCACAGTTTTGCCATCTTAATGGTAGCTTGATTATGCCATCAGTGAAGAAACCTGGAGAGCAAGTGGTGATGAAATGGTGAAAGGCATTTTCCACAGCTTGTTGAAAATTGGATATTTTCCTTGCAAGAAGTGGTCCAAAGCCTGGAAGAAGGGGTAGTCAGATGGTGCAAGGTCTGGTGAATACGGTGAATGACAGTGACTTTCCAAGTTCAGCTTCTGTAGTTAGAGCATCATTGTTTGTGCGACATGTGGTCAAGCATTGTCTTGCAAGAGGCTTGGCCTGTCTCTATTGACCAATCTTGGTTGCTTGCTTAATCGTAAGCATCCTCATCATTTCATCCAACTGGTTGCAGTAGACATGTGCTGTAATCAATTGACCAGGTTTCATGAAGCTATAGTGGATAATACCAGTGCTGGACCACCAAACAGACACCATTAGCTTTTTTGGATGAATTTTCAGTTTTGGACTGTGTCTTGGCACTTCATCTTTATCCAACAATTGTGCCAAATGCTTGTGATTGTCAAAAATGAATCCATTTCTCATAACAGGTAACAAAACAATGTAGAAATGGTTCACCTTTATGTCATGACAGCAAAGCAAAGCAAGCTTCGAGGTGGTTTATCTTCTGACACTCATTTAATTCATGTGGAACCCATCTATCCAGCTTCTTTACCTTGCTGATTTTTTTCAAATGGTCCAATATTATTGGAATAGCAACATCAAACCTTGCTGCTAATTCAAATGTAGGTTGAGATGGATTCACTTCCACTGTAGCTTTCAGCTCATCATTATCCATCTTGATCTCAGGTCACCCATGTGGCTTATTTTCAAGATTAAAATCACCAGAATAGGCCGGGTGCGGTGGCTCACACCTGTAATACTAGCACTCTGGGAGGCCGAGGCAGGAGGTTCACTGAAGGTCTGGAGTTCGAAACTAGCCTGAGCAAGGGCAAGACCCCGTCTCTACTAAAAATAGAAAGAAATTAATCGGCCAACTAAAAAT
>VBSM01000662.1:4552530-4658091 GCA_008086735.1 Cheirogaleus medius
AAATAGAGTCACAAGAAATTCAGGATGGAATTTGGGGTTTGGAGAGTTATGATGCTTCAGAGAACATTCAGTTATGATGTTCCAGAAGAAGACGACTTAAGTATATTGAATACAGGTAGATTGTTGTACCGTACTTAAAAAAAAAAACACATCCCCTGAAAATAAGCCCTAGGTTGTCTTCTTGAGGAAAAATAAATATAAGACCCTATCTTATTTTCAGGGAAACACGGTATTTCGAGCTATCTGCACTGCATTGGTTCCACAACAGAACTCATATTCGAAAATAACATGAATTTTTTACTTACCCATGGTTTCACAAAAATTGCTCTTAAAAAAATATGAAAGATAATCACAAGCCATAACATGCATTTGAAAGACTAAGGATGTACCTTCACAATAAAAATAAAACAAGAAGTGTCAAAGCGAAATGTCAGGAATACCAACTGTCAAACTTAGTACTTAAGGAAATCGGACATTTCATACTTAATAACCTAATATTACTAAGTCAGATAGATATGGCAAAATTTCAGGGGTAACCATTGAGAGAACAGAAATACAGTGAATAATTCCAAACCAATAGAAATAAAAATCATTGAAAGGGAAAAATGTGATCAACAACAATAAAATTAACTCATTCCTCTGGGGGCAAAGGAGAAGTAAAAGAAGAAAGAAATGCATGGGACTGGGGAGCAGGGAAATAGAAAACATAAAGTAAAATGTAGAATCAAGTGCAAATACCAATACTTACAATAAATATAGACTAAACTCACCAGTTAAAAGTTTGCAAGATTAGATTTTTAAAAATCCAGTTATATGCTGTTCATAGGATTTATTCCTGAAGCAAATTGACATGGAAAGATGAAAAAGGATAAAAAAATAATAAATACCAGAGAAATACCAATCCCCTCAAATCTGTCATATTTATATTAACATCAAACAAAAGAGTGTTTAGGATAAAAATCATTCAGTTAGCCAGGAAACAAGGAATAGTCTAACCTTCTAGACATTTTTATATTTTCTGGTTAATTCAATGATTTTTCCTTTTATACACCTAACATAATAGTTTCAAAAAATGAAACCTAATACAATATAAAGAAAAATAGACAAATCCATCATCATGCTGAAAGATTTAAACAGAAGTTGAATGTTTAGTTTTAGTGCTTACATATTATACTACATATTACCTTAGCAAAATTGAGAAAATACTTACAGTACAAGAAAAGAATGGCTGAAAGTTCAGCAACTAAATATCTAACTTAAGAAATTAGAAAAAGAATAAGCCCATTAAAAATAGAAGGTGATAATAAAGAGTAAACATCAATAAAATAGGGGGAAAAAAGATAAAATAGTAAGGCTCAACAAAGACCAAGTTGGCTCTTTGAAAAGACTATTGAAACTCTGGCAAGATGAACCAAGCAAAAAAGAGAAAAGGCACAAACAACATTAGGAATGTAAAAGGGGGCATAATTCCAAACCAGCAAGGGGTTAAATATATAAAATAATACTATGAACATTTCATATCAGTAAGTTTGGTACTTAGTACTTAAGGAAATTGGACATTTCATACTTAATAACCTAATATTAAGTCAAATAGGTATGGCAAAATTTCAGGGGTAACCATTGAGAGTATAGAAATATAGTGAATAATGTGTATGAATTGGAAACAAATTCCTAGAAAAATTTAATTCACTAGAAGTTGCTTAGGAAGAAATAGAAAGCCTTCATTTCCTGTAACAGAGAAATTGAAGTCATAGTTTAAAATATTCTAAAGAATAAAATGCCAGAACCACATGATTTAATAGGTGAATTCTAAACTTTCCAAAAATATATCATTTCAATGTGTAAAAAAATATAATAGTCTTTGTCCACATTGGGTTTCTTCAGAAGAGACAGGGTGATTTAGCATTAGAAAATGTATAAATGTAATTTATCACATTAACAGATTCAAGGGAGAGAGAAGCATGTTATCATTAGAACAGATAAAAAAAGAAGCATTTGACCAATTCAGCACCTCTTCATGTTAAAAACTCTAAGCAAACTAGAAATAGATTTGGAACTTCCTTAACCTGATGAAAGCCATCTTCAGAAATTCTATAGTAAATATTATACTTAATGGGGAAACTGTAACCGACTCCATGAACAATTTTCAATGACCTCTATATGTTTTTTATTATCCTCTCCCTTAACTAACTACTTGACCTTTTGAATGTTTCCCAGAAATGATGGATTTTCTGCAAGACAAAGGAGTAGAGATTCTGAAGGCCCCAGGACAGACTTCCTGCCACCAGGACTCTCCATCCCCCTTAGCTGGCCCTAAGGCACGTGGTCCCTCCTTAAAAAAAAGCCCATGATCTCCATTAGTGGGAGAGAGGGATTTGAGGCAGCTTCTCCCATTCTCCCGACAAGACATCTGTCATATTAAAAACTTCCTTTCTTCCTTGGCACTCCTCTTCTCAATAATTGGATCTTTATGTGATGAACAGCTAGACCTAGACTGAAACCCACTTGCAGTTTCAACACAAAACTTAAAAAGCATTTCCTTTAAAATCAGAAACAAGATTTAAAAAATGCCTTCTGTTGCTACTTCTATTCAACATTGCACTGGAGAATCTAATAAGTGCAATAATAAAGAAAAGAAAAGTACAATGTTTGGAAAGGAATAAAGATTATCGTTATTCACTAATATAGTTGTCTACATAAAAGTTAAAAAAATGTATCTGTAAAATAAGATACAGCTGACTGGAAGATCAATATAAAAAAACAAATTCATTTCATTTCTATACATCAGCAACAGTTTAGAAAACATATTTTTTAAGATAGCATTTACAAAACTATGATGTGCCTAAGAATAAATCTGATCAAAAAATGTACAAGACCTATATGCAGAAAATTATAAAACTTTGGGGAAAACATTAATAAGGACTTAAATAAGTAGAGATTCCTATGTTTATGGATAGGCTCACTATTATAAAGAGCTCAATTCTCCCTGTACTGATTCAGTGCAATTCCAGTGAAAATACCAACCTTGTTTTTATGGTGCTTCACAAGCTAATTCTAGGAAGAATAAAGGCAAAAAAAAGCCAGGACGCTCCAATAGAAGAATAATATAGTGACGGGGAGGGGAGTTGCCCCACCAGATCTTCAATTTATTAAAAAGCTTATAACGATAGTTAAGACTGTGAGGTACTGAAGTAAGGATTGGCAAATCAACAAATGGTACAGATAGAAAGACTCTTACATTTATGGAGCTGTGATATATAATAGAGGTGGCATTTCAGAACAATGACACTATTCAGAAAATTGTCCAGGAGCAATTAGTAAATGCATAAATGCAAGAAATTGAAATTGGACCCCTTCCCCACCCCATTTGCACATACACACAAAAACAATTTGACATGGGTTAAGGATTTAAATGTAAAAAGGAAACCTTCAAAACTTTTAGAGGAAAATGTTGAATAATATCTTTCTGACTTACAGTATTACTGAAAGGTTGGCCCTTGTCCCCAGGGCCACATCAGAAGAACAGACAAGTGGTTTGAGAAGAAGGAAAGAAAAGTTTATTAATTTGCTGACAAATTAGGAGGTTTTCAGACTCTCATCTTAAAGTACCAGTGTCCTGCCTCTGAGCTGGAATGCAGAGCATTTAAAGGGGAGGTTTTCAGCTTCGGGCTAGTGCTGTTCAACCATAGTCGATGGTTCTGATTCATCCCATCTTTGGCTAAGACAATCCTATGACCTCCAACAAGACTTTCTCCTGTGGTACAAAGAACAAAGGACACTCCCCTGCCACTCCCGACCACTGGCCTGAAGCACAGATGCAGTTTTTAATTCCCAAAGGAGTGGGGGAGGTTTTAAAGAAACTGGAAATTATACGCACAGAATTCAAGGTAGCGATTGCTCCTGGGGAGTAGGAGCAAGAAAACAGAGGAATGCATGTCAAATATTACATTTAGAGGGATAATAAAGAAAAATTTTAATAGGGGCTTTTTGATGACTCGGGCAATAAAATAATAAAATATAGTTTTTTATCTCAAATTATGGCATGTTAATCTTTAAGACAGTTTCTCTAATTCGTATGGATAGGGCTAAAGAGTTAATGAGCTACCTGAGACTTTTCTTCTATTTTAGAAAACAAAGGTGGAAGGGTTCTGTGTGCTTTACCAGTTCATTAGATATCTTTATCAGCTGCTGAGCTGAAACTTTGTGTCCTTATTTAGCTTTTAACAAAAAAAAATTCAAAAATTTCAATCCAGCCTTAGTTGGATACCACCTTGGGATTTTATTCACCCACCACATCACAGTTTGAGAAATCTAAAAAGTCCATTTCACCACTTGAGGTGACAGACAAGGATGGCAATTTAAATAAATTTAGCTTCCCAGGAGCTAAGAAGCAAATCTGCCAGCAGAGTCCAAAGAGCATCTACCAGTTGTACTAGAATTTGCTAAAAATAACATGCATTTTCTGTCTCCCACTGGCACACAATGGTGTTAAGCACAGCTACTTTAGCATTGGAGCAGGCCACAAAGGAGGGTGATGAGCACTTAAAAACCTTTAACTAGTAACATTAGACCCTTGACTTTTACCAGGTGCTATCAGCGCCCTTATGGAACTTCTTAAATTTTTTTCTGGCACCTTCTTTTAACCAAAAAACTTGTTGGAGGCTAAAGCACTACAGAACATAACTGAACTTGGAGATTAGAGCCCTCATTCCAGTTCCTTTGAAGTATATTTAAACAAAGTACAAGCTCACACTTCTGCCTGCCTAAGTTTCCACCAGCCCTGACTTTCTAGCCAAGCCCAGAACACAATCTCATCTCCACCCCTCTTAGGGCACTAAACACTTTCTGTCTTATAGTAAAGCAGTATTTGTATATTTTGTCTCCCCAACTTGAGGACAAAATACAATCTTTTTAGTTAGTTCACTACTATTATTTGGAATAGGCACTATATTTATGTAGTTCAAATTCAAAAGATACAAAGGGTACACCGGCAGGACACCTGTGTCCCCAGGTATTCAGTTCCTTTCCCCAGGAAACCAAGGTGGCCAGGTTCTTGTGTCTCCTTCCAAAGGGTTTTCTACCTATAGGACCATAACAATCAGGTGTACATTCATATATTCTTTATCCCCTCTTTCAAAATATAGAAATGGTAATGTGGGGAAGGAAAAATATCTTTCCTTCTACCCATCTTAGGTTCATGGCTGAGGCTCTGTAACAAAAAACAGATTAACAAGAGAAAAGCATATAAATGTATAAGTTCTACATGACATGGAAGCCTTCATAAGGAAATGAAGACTCGAATAAACAGGTAAACCTGAGTGTTTTTTATAGTATATTTGATGAAGAATAGATAGTCATGGAGAAATAGAATAGGACAAAAAGGGTATGATCTAATGGTAATCAACTGGAGAAAACTTAGCAAGGTCTGTTTGGATTCTTTTTGGAATCTCAGTCTTTGGAGAAAAGAATGTTCCTTTTCTCCAGGTATTGGGAGGGCACCTCTCACATGAGAGTCTTATGAACCTTGTAAACTAAAATAAAATCTTAAGCACCCCCCTACCAGCTGACTGAATGGACCTCCTCTTAGCCAAAGGAACCCCAGAAATACCCTAAAGTTGAGTTGCTGGCCATAAAAAGGGAGATCAGACAGACATGCCTCTTCATCCCCCTTCCCTTCTTGGAGCTACCCTTTGTAACTCATAAACAGGTCTAAGGCTATGCAAGACAAAGCTTAAACCACACCTGCAGGTCCTCAGTTTACCTAACAGATCACTTGAGTCTCAGTATATGTCTGGTGGCTTGTCTCTGATTAACGGACCTCCTTATGTTAAAACATTCCAAGCCTTTAGACAAAGCTTCATTTCTTTAACCAATTACAAATTAAAGAATCTTGAAACCCACCTATAACCTGTAATACCTCTCAAGATGTCCTGCCTCTTCAGGCCAAACCAATGTACACCTTTCATGTATTGATTTATGACTTTATGTTTAATGCCTGTCTCCCTGAAATGTATAAAACCAAACTGTAACCCAACCACAGCGAGACCACTTGCTCAGGGCTTCGTGGGCATGGCTCTCCCAGCCATGGTAATACATATTCGGTTCAGAATAAACCTCTTTAAATTATTTTACAGAGTTTGGGTTCTTTTCTGTCAACAACCTGCTTCAAGGGAAGGTCAGAAAATCCTTCCTAGGTTCAAGACCTCCTTCAGGGGAGCAGGGTCAGAGAGGGTAGGTCAGAATTCTCAAGGAAAATTCTTGAGAATTTTTCTCAAAATTTTTCAGCTTAAAATATTCGATATCATGTTTTGGAGTAGTATGTCCAAACAGTGTAGCACACTATACACTGCTCTGCATCTTGCTTTTTTTCACCTGATGTATCTGGGAGCTCATTCCATATCATTCATGTCCTCATTCTTCTCAACAGGTGTATGTATTTACATGCGCAGGAAGCAACATACCATTGTGTGGGTGTAGCATATTCCCGTTCATGTTCAGTTGGTTGCTTGTTATATTTTGCTATTACAAAAGCTGCAATGAATATCCTTATACATATGTAATTTTGCGCATGTGTAAGTACATAAGTGTGTCTGTTTCTCCACCTTCTTGTAATATAATGTTGTCATACTTTTGGATTTTTGCTGGTGTGATAGGTAGAAATTGTATTCCAAAGCCAGAATTACAAGTTGGTTGCAGTGGTGCGCACCTGTAATCCCAGCTACTCTGGAGACTGAGGCAGGAGAATTGTTTGAGACTAGGAGTTTGAGACCAGCCTAGGCAACATTTCAAGAGCCCATCTCTAAAATAAAAATAGTATTACAGTAAAATGTTCTGTGTTTTTTAGAGATGGAGCTTCTTCCCATTGCCCAGGCTGGAGTGCAGCGGCATGAACATAGCTCACTGCTGCCTCCAACTCCTGGGCTCAAGTGATCCTCCTGCCTCAGCCTCCTGAGTAGCTGGGACTACAGGTGCACGCCACCAATCCTGGATAATTTTGTTATTTTTTATTTTTAGAGCTAGGATCTTGCTATGTTGTCTGAGCTAATCTCAAACTCCTAGAATCAAGCAATCCTCCTGCCTTGGCTTCCCAAAGTGCTGGGATTACAGATGTGAGCTGCTATGCCTGGCCTACAGAATAATTTTAATTGTAATTTCTGTTATTGTGAGTGAGGCCAAGGATATTTCTTATGCTTAAGAGTAATTTACATTTCCTTTTTTTGAGACAGAGTCTTGCTCTCTTGCCCAGGCTAGAGGGACTTAGTGTCCATCAGCTTAGCCCACAGCAACCTCAAACTTCTGGGCTCAAGTGATCCTCTGCCTGCTCATCCTGAGTAGCTGGAACTACAAGTGTATGCCACCATGCCCAGCTGATTTTTCTGTTTTTATTAGAGACTGGTCTTGGTGTTGCTCTTGCTCAGGCTGGTCTTGAACTCCTGAGCTCAAGCGATCCTCCCGCTTCTGCCTCCCAGAGTCCTAAAATTGCAGGCATGAGCCACTGGCCTCATTTTCATTTCTGTTAACTGTTTCCTATCCTTTGTCCATTATGCTACTGAGTTGTTTATTTTAATCTTGATTTGTAAGAGCCCTTTATCTATGATATGAGTTGCCTATATTTTATCCCAGCTTGTTATGTATCTTTTATCTTTGCTAATTGTGGTTTTGGCCATGCTGAAATTTTAAATTTTATTTGGTCAGATTTATAAATCTTTTATGCATTTGGGTTTTATGTTACATTTAGAAAGGCCTTCCCCCATTTAAGATGAAAAATATACATATTCCATGTTTGCTTCTTGGACTGTCAGAATGTCATTGTTTTATATTTTAATTTTTGATCCATCTAAATTGTATCCTGGTTGACAATGTGAAATATGGATTCAGATTGTATTTTTTTCCCAGATGGTTAACCAGTTTCCCCGCATCACTTATTAAGTAATCCATATTTTCACACTAAATTCAAAATGCTGGGTTTTCGTATAATAAATTCATAAATTCCTGACTTTCTGTTCTATTCAATTCATGTGCTCTTATGCCAGTTTACTTATTATAGCTTTACAACAAGTTATTAATATCTGGTATGGCAAAGGAACGATTTCACTCAATTTTTAACCCAACCTCTACCTTTCCCAAGGTCAAGTTGGTCTGTTTCACATGTTGATTTATTCATTCATTCATTTGTGCATTCAGACATTAATTTAAACATCTTCTAAATACCAGGTATTATGTCAGGTGCGGGGAGAAAAAGGTGAACAGCAGTTCCTATTCTTAGAAAGTTCAGAGCAATATTCCATGAATGTCAAATATTAGTAGAGTGTAGTGGTCAAGAGCGTGGGCTCTGGGGCAGAGTGCTCCCATTTAAATCTGGGCTCCACCACTTACTGGCTCTGTGACCGTGGGCAAATTATTTGACCTCTCTATGCTTCTCCTCTAAAAGTGGTGATAATAACAACTACATTATAGGGTTGTTGTGAGTTTAAAAGATTTAGCACACTTAAGTTCTGGGTAAGACGACCTCACCCTGACTTTCAGGCCTCTGGGGATTCCTGAATGCTTGGGTAAGACAGGATCCCCCCAGTCTCCTCATTCCGGTTGATTGGCGGGAGTGTCACTACGGCCCCAGACCTCACGGCTCCCTCACACCCAACATGTGGTGGCTTCACCACCATCTTCCTTGAGACTACTGGGACATGTATTTGTGTTCATATCATCCAGCCCTCACCCTGTGCCCCCAAACACCAGACTCCTAGGTCATCCCTCTTCCCACACACTGGAATCCCCTTACAGCTCCATACACTTCCTTTCTGACACCATCTCCCAGCCCTCCCCAGCCATAAAACCCTTCCACTCAGCGCTCTGGAGCTCAAGGGCAGTCATGGGCACACTCTCCAGCCGGCCTGCACCACCTCTGGGCAGACTGGTCCCCTCACCTTTGTGCTCCTTAGTCGTCTCCACTGCGGCTGGTTCCCACCCCCTTCCTCACACCCCCAGGCCTAGAGCAAGGTGAGTGTCCCTGGCTCCTCTGGTGCTTACACACCATTTTCTCTCCCTTCTCCCTGAAAACATCTAGGTTTTAGTGTCCTGTTGACAGGTTCTGTCACCACTGTTCCTCACTGTTGCTGTCATCTACCCCACCAGATCACTCCCACTCATTCTTTGACAATTTTAGCTCTAGGCTGTCTGTCCTCTGTCACACTCTTCAATATTACTTCTGCCAAAGTTCTTGGGAATTTCATCTCCATGGAGATGATCATCTCAAAGCTTGATGTCTCAGTTCTTTGACTTCCTTTCCTCAGTGGACTCGTCCTTCATCTCAGCTCTGCTGTCCACTTTCTTGGACACATCATAGTCCTTATTGTCACCAGTAACACAACTCCTCCATACATTCCATTGCGAGCATGACACTCCCTGCTTACCACCTCCATTCTTGTCACACATACCTCCTGGCACCCCAAGTTCAACCATTCTTCTATTGTCGAACTTGTCGTAGGTTCAATGAGGACCCACAACTGTTGATTTAATCACCATTTCCCCTGTCTTTTATGCTCTCACTTTGACCTTTACCATGTTAAAAGTCCACAGTTTAGTGATGTAGTCTCCCCCTTGTATACATCCCCACCTCCCTTACTCATCAGTTGTGTGGCACAATCCAATGCCTTGCTCAACCCAACTCTCTGCCTACTCTATGTCAACTGCCACACGTCTGAATAAAGCTGGAGAAAAGTGCACACAGCCGCGCTGCCCAGTCTCACTGTGAATTCACAACCACCACCCTCAAGGGGACCCTTAACGCTGCTGCGTTTCCCTCGTCCACTCCCACACTAGACATGCTGCGTTGTCCTAGTCTGCTCACTCTCTCACTCTTGTAGACGATTCTTTCGTACCTTCTCTTCAGTCCTTAAAACTCCAGCACTTCCTTCCCATCCTCACTCCCAGCTTTGCACTGAAAGAAGCATTCAGAAGGGAACTCAGAGCAAAGCTCTTCAGAATAATTGTCTTTTCTTCCTGTCCTCAATTCCTCTCCTCCCATTGTCTCTTGAGCCCAGTCAGGCATTTGTCCCTGTCACTCAACTGTAATTACTCTTATTAAGGTCACCAGCGATTCCGCATTGCTAAATCGAATGGTCAGTGTCTCAGTCCTCATCTTAATTAACCTATTAGCCACATTTCTTAGACACAGTTGAAAACAGGTTCTTCACTTGGCTTCTAGGAACCACATTCTCTTGGTTCTGTCTTGTCTTACTGTCGTTCCTCAGTCTTAGCTGCATCTTCATCAGCTCCCTTCCTCAAAATTTTATCATTTCTCAGAGCTCAGCTTGCAGACACCCCAATTTCAAACTTCTAGCTTCCAGAACTGTGAGAGAATAAATTTCTATTCTTTTCAGCCACACAGTTTATGGTAATTTGCACAGAAGCCCCAGAAAACTAATACATACTTCAATAAAGCTGCTTAAAAACAAACCCTCTCACGGTTTTTTTATCTCAATTCATGTAAAAGTCAAAATCCTTCCTGTGGCCACCAAGGCCCTGCACTACCTCTCTGGCCTTGCTTCCCACCCTCACCTCTGCTCACTCTACTGCAGCCATAGAATAATTCTCAGAATAATTTTCTTTTCTTCCCATCCTCAAATTCTCTCCTCCTATTATCTCTTGAACCCAATCACTCATTGATCCCTGATTGGGTTTGCTCTTCTTTAAGTACTCCAGGCACACTTCTTCCCCAGGGCCTTTGCACTGGCTGGTCCACCTGCCTGAGATGCTCTTCCCTTAGATATTCTGTGAGCTCTCTTCTCACCTCCTTCATGTGTTTGCTCACACGTTCCGTTCTCTGTGAGGTCTGGCCCCCTTCTTTAAAATAGTATTTCCCCACATTCTCTAGAAGTCTAGCATGATTGGTTACTCACCATTGTAGTTATAAGCATCTGCCATGCTTTGTTTTACACAGTCATTTTATTTATGATTGCCTTTTCCCACCACTAGGACATAAACTCCCTGGGGGAAGGGAATTTTTCTTTTTCTTGGTTCACTGCTGTTTTTACATTACCTGGCACAGTATAGATTATGGATAAATATTTGTTGAATGAAAAAATGAATGAATGAGGTTACCTATTATTCTTTTTTTTTCCAATCTAAACACTGGGACCACCTTGTTATTTGATATAGGGCTTCTGTTTTTGTTGTTCTTTGTTGTTTTTATTTTCAAACACACAAAAGAACATTTAAAGAACCTACTGTACATCTCACCTTGATTGAACAATTATCAATATAAGTATGGTCAATTTTGTTTAATCTATAACCCCACCCATTCCCTATACTTCCCACCAGATTATTTGGAAGCAAATCCTAAACATCCTATCTTGTTTTTCTCAGACAAGGTCTCTATCAACCCAGCTAGACGTCCATCCTATCATTTTAATTTGTAAGGATTTCAATTTGTATCTCTGAAAGATAAGGACTCAAAATAAAATAAAATAAAATAAAAAACCAGGCAATCTCAGTACACACCTAAAATCAATTTATAATAATTCCTTAATATCATTACATAGTCAGTGTTCACATTTTCCCAGTTGTCTTAGCAATGGCTTTGTTTTTGCTTTATACTTTGATAGTTTGAATTAGGATGCAAATAAGTATCATACATTCTAATTTATTGAAATGTCTCTTTTATTCTATAGGTTCCCCCTTTATTTTCTACAAATTTAAATTTTAAATTTTTTGTTATAAAATAATCTCTGTAATTGTACTGTAGTTTCCCACAGTCTGGATTTTGCTCACTGCATGGCTGCCCTCCTGGATCATTTAACATGTTTCTCTGTCCCTTGTGTCATTGATAAGCTGGCAATTAGATCTAGATGCTTGTCACATTTTGGTTCTTTTTTTCCCCTCGAGCCTGCTTTACAGGTGGTGTCTGTACTTCTGGTAGGAGAAACAGTCTCTGTTGTTTCTCTTTTGGGGGGGATGATGACCATTGCCCAAATCTGCTGGTTTAGTAGTGTTTGAAAAGTGGTAATATAGTCCCAAAACAACAAATGTTGGCATGGATGCAGAGAGATGGGAACACTCACTGCTGGTGGGACTGCAAACTAGTGCAACCTCTATGGAAAGTAATATGAAGATACCTCAAAGAGCTACAAGTAGAACTACCATTTGATCCAGCAATCCCATTACTGGGCATCTACCTAAAGGAAAAAAAGACATTCTGCAAAAAAGACATCTGCATTAGAATGTTTATAGCAGCACAATTCACAATTGCAAAGGTGTGGAAACAACCCAAGTGCCTATCAATACATGGGTGGATTAATAAAATGTGGTATATGTATACCATCGAGTTCTACTCAGCCCCAAAAAGACAATCGATAGAACTGGAGCCCATTCTACTAAGTGAAGTATCACAAGAATGGAAAGACAAGCATCACATGTATTCACCATCAAATTGGTATTAATTCATCAACACTTATGTGCACATAGAGTAGTAACATTCATTGGGTGTTGGGCAGGTGGGAGGTGGAAGGAGGGGATAGGTATATTCACACCTAATGGGTGCGATGCACATCGTTTGGGGGATGGACATGCTTGTAGCTCTGACTCGGGCACGCCAAAAGCAATATATGTAACCTAAACATTTGTACCCCCGTAATATGCTGAAATAAAAAAAAAGAAAAGTAATAATATTCTAATTCTATCATTCCCTTTTCCTTTTTTTTTTTCCGCTGAAATACTTTTATAAAGACCAGCCCCTTTATCTCCACCCCACATCAACTACCTGATTTCTCTAATCATTTTGGAAAATGAGAACAAATACTTCATTTACCTATTTTCAAATTAATCATGTAGGTTGTTCCTAGCATCTTCCAAAGAGGACCAGTGAGTTGCTATGGTTATTTTAGTATCACTATAATAAATGGATGTGTGTGTTTTTAATGTACTTTACTGTAACAATTATCTTTATTGTTGCACAAATTGTCTCATTTTTGCCAGTGGAAACTTATTTAGATTGAATTCTGGATCCTAGTGACACAATTCCAGTAATCTTTGCTAACTTCCTTACTTACTCTCTAGTATCACAATATGTTCTAGGCTCACTCTATACATTTCCTGCCCTAGATCTGGATTCAGCCATTTCTCCAGAAAGCCCCATTTTCTTTTGTGGGCAACAGTATTTAAAGACTACAATCTGTGGGCTAGTGGTGCCTCACTGTCAGTTTGCAGTAAAGTATTAACTCAGCAGGTCTGGGTTATCCAAACCCTACACATTCCAAAGACAGTTTTGGCTGTTGCCCAACTCCTGGGATATAATTTCTAAGCCCTTGGGATATCCTTCCTGATAAAAATGTTTATGTGGGACCTTTGGCCACACCAAGTAGGCTATGCTAACAATGTGATTTGTGGAAGGAGCCTTGGGCCACAGGGTCATGCCTCCATGACTGACCCCTGCTAAAGAACCTGACATCTAGGTTTCTGTGGTTGATAATACTTTGTGTGTGTTGCCACACATCATTGCTGGGAAAATTAAGGTTATCCATGTGTCTGGTCTCTCTCGGAAACTTCCATATGTGCTGTTTTCCATTGCTGATTTTAATCTCTATTCTTTCATTGTAATAAACTGTAACCGTGAGTACAATAGCTTTGCTGAGTTCTGTCAGTCCTTCTAGAGAGTCATTAAACCTGAAGTTGGTCTTGGGGACCCCGACTACAGTCAGGGTCTCTTCAGTAGGCAGAACTAGAAAATGTGTATTTTTAAAATCAAATACAGCATGATTTCATACTGTCAGGTATGAAGTACAGCTCTACAGTACAATGAAGTATAGGTCTACAGGCTATTACTTAAACTCATTAATCTTACATCTGCATCTCCTTTCAACCACACCAAAAATATCTGGTTCTCAATGAAACCAAACAATCACCTTTCTTTATCCTGCAACACAGCAATCTCAGAATGGCAGTATTGACTCTACTACCAACAAAATGATTACTGAAAACAGTTCAAGGTTTTGCTTTTGTGCTTGCTGTCATTTTGTCCTTAGGGTGATCCTAATGGGAATATGTGATCAAATTGCTATTTTAAAATCTTTTGAAATAGTTTCTCTTTGATAATGCTGTTAACTGGATACACAGATATAATTACTTGTTTTATTTTGTTTTTGCTGTTCAGGGATTAAGTTTTTATTTAATTCTGTTTTATACTTTTAAAAAAATATTTCTGTTTCTAAAGACAAATCTTTAGAATATTCAAGATGTTCCTCTCTGTCCTCCTGAAACTATTTTTAAATATTTTATTATTTTTTTATTGGTTTTTATAGTATAAGCAAATGCATACCTACAGAGACAGATAGATAGAGAGATAGACTCTGTTCTTTCCCCTCTTATGTAAATGGTAGCATACTACACATGTTTTTCTTCACTTTGCTCTTTTCACTAACAATATGCCCTGGAGATGACTTCACTGCAGGATCTAGAGGCAATCTTCATTCCTTTTTACACTGTAGTGTCTTATTGTTTGGCTGAGGCATTGTTTGTTTTACTATTGTCCTATTTATTCATGTCATTGCCAGTCTTTTGTTATTGCAAATAATGCTATCACAGTACCTTGTGCATATATCTTGTCATATTTTTGCTAATGTGGCTTTGAGATTGTGTTCTAGAATCTAGATTCCTAAAAGATAAATTTCCAGTGTGATTACTGGGCCAAATGGTAGACATATATATATATAATTTTTCTGAATTTCCCCCAATTTCCTTCCATCAGGATTATGCCATTTTTCATTGCTACTAGCAATGCATGAGTGCTTATATCACCATAGCCTCACCTGTAGACTATGTGGTCCAAATTTTGGATTTTGGCCCATCTTCCTGATGGGAAATGGTATCTTAGTGTAGCTTTAATTGACCTTTATTATAAGATAAATGAATGATGTCGAGCATCTTTTCCAAAGGTTGAGTGTAATTTTCACTTTTTTCTGTGCATTGTCTGTTCATGTCTCTGATGAGGCTTTTCCTCATGTTTCAAATTATTATATTTCTGTTAATTAACACAGCCTCAAACTCTAGCAAGAATAGGACCTGCCAAAGAAACCTTAGATCCTGTTGAATCTGCAGTTGGAGGGTGATATGGAGACCATGGCGTATCACATATGTGTACTTAGCACATGGACAAAAGCACAAATATTTTCAAATATTGTTTAGGATGTTGAATTATGAGATAAGAAGTATTGGATTTCTTGGGTATTTAAATTAAATTTATTAATTCAATTAATATCGATTGAGCACACGCTATGTCCAGGCACCGTTACAGGCACTGGAGATACAACAGTGAACTTATTCTCTTACCTCAGAAAACATTGGAGAAGAAAATGACATTATTGTCCTGATGCAGGCTGAAAGATCATCCCTAAAAGAGTATGCTGTTCTTTCATATGATTTTCCTCATATTTCCACTTGCAGTATCCAGAAATTGGGGCTCAACCCCACTAAGTCAAAAGCAGGGATAAAAATCCTGTTTTCCCCCACGGAGATGCCTTTTAGCACTAAATGAGGACTTTGGACCTCTCGTGTTAGTCTCTTCTTTTATCAGTGAGGGGGGAAAATTCCAGAGATCTTGTCACTGCTCAAAGTCACACAGAGCCAGAGCCTCTGATTTTTCAGGTCTTCCTGGGTTATTTCCACAGCATCGACCTCGCAGAGAAGTTGAGGGAGCAAAAATAACACAAATGCAGCCCTGCCCTTTGGTCCCGTCTGGTCCAGAGAACAACTCTTATTAATGGGGCCTGGGGCAGAATTTGGTGGTGGCATTGTTCCTGCTTGACTGTTCCCTAGCCAAGCCACAGAGCTCTCCTGAGTCATGGAACAGGTTCAAAGGGACTGCAGGATGTTTTTATAATAATTGCATGAGAGAGACAAAGAAAGCCAGTTAGAGAAAAGTGGGAGCGAGAGGATGAAGGTAACATACTGGGAAGAGGAAGAAAGCTGCCCTGAGCTGATAAACCATATAGATTGTTCCTGAAGGGAAGGACTAAGGCTCATGATATGAACAAGTGTACTTAAGCAACCACTATATTTACTTAAGGGTTCTGGATCACTCTCTGAAAGAAAAAAATCCTATAATAAAGCCAAGAACTTAAGTAGTTAGACCTGAGTTTAGGCCCTAACTCTGTCTCTAACTAGCTGCATAATTCTTGACAAATCACTTCAGTATTCTGTGCCTTGGTTTCTTCATCTGTAAATTGGGATTACTAATGCTTGGCTGAGAATGTGGCTGTGAAAATTAAAATGGGTCATGTCTCTGAATATGCTTTATAAAGCTCAATACTTCTTTCATTTCCAGAGTTGGTTATTTGTGTTCCTCTGATACACTGTCCCCACCCTCGAAAACCTCTAGTAGGTATGCACATACTACAAGATACTCTGACTAGTTGTGATTCACCGAGGATAATTTTCCTGAAAAGTTGCTCAGTAAGTGTTCCAGCAGGGTGTTTGAAGCCTCTTCCTGGATTTCTGTGGAGATGGGACACTTCGAATCCACCTCACAAAGATCCTGCTCCAAGACAGCTGCAGCCAGTGCTCTGTAGAGCGATATGAAATAATTACCCATTGGCACAATGAGCCCATCTCCTCTCCAGGCAGCACAAAAAGAAGCTCAAAAGCATCTCCGGTTTTGATTGCCAAGTGGGGGAGGAAGTGAAAGTAGTCGAAATTATGAGTCCAGGTGTCTCCCTGCAGAAATCCACTTCCGCCTTGCTGCCGCTCCAAGATGCCCAGTGGGTGCTGACGTCACTTTCGGCCGCAGGTGCTTCCAGAGCTCTGGGCCCTGGCTCCCTGCGGGGTCCGTGGGTGGACGGGGGCATGCTCGCAGCCTGAAAGTACCGGAAGGCTCGCTCTCCCTGGCCTTAGCCCAGACTGCCAGGGGGCTGTCAAGGCTGCTGGGAATGTGGGAAGTGAACTTTAGGTGGAAACAGAAAAGCTTGTCTCTCCGTGGGTAGCCTTTTTTTGATTCAGGGAAAAAAAAAATCATCGAGGACTGTCACGCTGAATAAGCTATGCCTAATTAAGTCTTTCAACTGTGGAAATCCTCTGGTTGATTTTATGAGGAAAAGCGGGGAATAGAAACATGATGGGTTTGTTTAAAATACTTTGACAGGGAAGAGTCTACATTCTACTGCTTCCTAGACCATCCTCTCTGGGCTTTTCTCCAACCTCCTGCAGGCCTTTCATTCTCACCTCCTGTGCGAGCTCCCTTCCTCCATCCACCGTTAACGATGTCCTCAGAGCTCGTCCCTCACCCGGGCATCTCCTCCACGTCCAGGCTTTGCCCCTCATCCGTGCCTGTGGCTCCGGAGGCACTGAGTCAGCGGAGCTCTCTTCGACCTCCAGACGCCTGCACCTCACTCCCCGCAGCTGCTTTTATTTTTCTTATTCCTTGCTGCCCAATCCCATCTTGTTTTCAAAAGCACTTAAGGTGGATTCCACACATACATAAAAAGATGAAACTGAATAAAGGTAAAATCAATGTGAAGAAAAAAAAATGAGAGCAGAAAAAAAAGATGAAATGATGGACAAAGTTAGTTTACCAACTCCCTTTGGAAAAACTCTAAACAGTTGCTTGACATGCATAAGTTTGACTTTGAGCTTCCTAGCAATCATTGCAAAGAGGAAAACACAAATTGTATGTATAGATATGTATGTAGTTACATGTACACATATGTAGTTCATAGTGTCCTTAAATTGAAACAGTATCTATAGCAAATTTGTTATTCATAAGAAGAAAAAACTTTCCTAGTGAGCAGACCTCAGAGAAAATTCTATAGTGAATTCTCATCAACAAGTAACTTGCAATGTCTTGAGCAATGTCCTTAACAACATCCTAATGATAAACACAAAAATGAGACCCTAATACTGTTTCTAGCAGTATTTCCTATAATAGTGTCCCATGGAATGATGCTAAAGTAGTTATGTAAAAGAATTCCAGGAGTCAAGATGGTACAAACCGACTATGCAGATCTGATGGCTTGGCTTGAGACAAGGAAAAAGTAAAGAATATTATATATTTTGTACAATTCTCTGTATTATTTGTTTCAGTAGAAATTTTGAAATTTGTTGATTAGCAGTGAGTTCAAAGTTACGATCTCTTGAAGTTTCTAGGGTGCAAATATTCTTAGTTGGGCTTAAGTACAGATAAAAGCCAGCCAAGGGGGAGGGGGGTGGGGAAGAGAGTGACATCCGTTTGCTTACACAGTAGTAATATTGTTTGGGGGAAGGGGAGATGGGGGTGGGTACAATCACAACTAATGGACGTGGTGAGCATTGTGGGGGGGGGGAGCATGTCTCAAATCAATGGTTGGGATGTGGCAAAGTCACAACATGTAACCAAAATGTTTGTACCCCCATAATGTCCTGAAATAAAAAATAAATAAAAAACAATTAGAAAAAAAGTTTGCAGTGCCTGAGACTCCCGCCTATGCAGAAGCCCCTCCCCCCTGTCTGCAAGGAGTTGGCCTGAGGGGCTACCAATGAGCAGAAAACAGTCCAAAGTTTGCTCCAAACCAAGAACATAAGAGAGACGAGGCCCTGGTCTCCAGCCCATGGAACAACGGTACAACTGCGGGGAGAATGGAGAGGAGGAGGACTCTTCAAAGAAGCTAAAGGGGTAGAATTTTCAAAACTGGTTGACTTGAAAAGGGAACATGGAGTCTAGGAGGACTGTCAGGTTGGGAAACAGTTTTATGTTGTGCCCTTTTCCTTCACTGGATTTTCCTGGGCAAATCATTCCCTGTCCCCTATCATTCCCTGATAAAGAGGAGAGAGGCTGCCACAGCCTGGCAGTACCGGAACTGGCTGCAGGCGTCAACGGGGTGATTCTCCAAAGGAAATCACAAGAGAGGGACCCTGACTGGACTCCCCACCACACACACACCCTTGAGGCTGAATGACTGCAATCAAGAGACCTGGGCTCCTGAAGAGGGACAGTGCCTGAGGCTGAGGTATAAAGAGGCTCCCCCGGGGTCAGGGTCTCCTTGCAGGTGGAACAGCCTTGTAGGCTCTCAGCCCTGGGGGCAAGATCCTGGGACAACACTTGTGGTCCCTACACCTCATGTCCTCGGTCACCTGATTTCATGCAGCTATGATGGACAGGTCCACACACGAGGCCTCTGCACCTACTCAAGTGAGGGCTACAACCTCTCTTCTTTTTTTGCCTCAGGAGATTGCCGCCCACCTGCGCAGGGGCAGCTGGGAGCTGTAAAGGAAGTGGTAGCCCAAGGAACCAGCCTTACCCAGCGGAATCTGTGTGGGGTGGAAGTGGTAGGTAAGTGCCCCTGGCTGTTCGTGCCTAAAGTGGGACAATCCTGAGACACCTTCTGCTCAGTTTCTCAGAGGGTCACCAGTGGGACGGAGCCCTCGTTGCCCATAGCAATAACCAGCTCGGTAACACAGGTTTTACAGACTTTTTCTCCTTGCTCCATCATTTCTGCTTCCTGACATCATCTCGTAAGACAGGCTCCTTGATCTCAGGCTCTGCTGTCATAGAAACCCAAACTAAGCCAGCCCCTGTCCCAGAACTAGGCAGCTGGAAGACTGAGTTTAAGGACTACTCCAAAAAGGCACCAGGAGGGAATAAAGTAACAGAAAACATAAAAGAACTGTTAAGAATCTGGCTGCTAGAAGTACGTGTGTCATTACTCAAATAATAGGAGGAGTTCCAGGAGCAGACAAGGAGTTTATTACAAATGTTCAAGTTAGGTTGTCTTTGTTTAACTTTTTGAGTGGATTTCGATTCCCTCCTCACTGACCCCTTATGTTCAGTTTCTCCTGCCGTACAGCAAAGGAAGTAGAGGGGAGATTAGCTCAATGGGTCAAGCACGTTGTCCTCGGGTCATTTCCTTTGGCATCTGGTGATCAAAGACACTCAGCCCTCAGTTTGAATTGGTCACCTCTCTGTCCTACAGCCAAGACACCATGGCTGTTGGCCTTCAGTTCCCTCAACTCATTGGCCTATTTGTCAAGCTATTCATACAAATAGAAGCTTCTGGTCATCATGGGGAAGGCTTTCCCGGGGAGAAAGGGTAAAAATCTGGTGGGTACTTCCTTCATGAAGCGAAGAGGAACAACTGGGGAGCTGTATTTTTCCTGCTGTGTGTCCCTGGTGAGGCCAGAGGGGGCAGTGCTGGCTGTCTAGGATAAGAAGGAGCTTCAGGACAAACCACACCACTCAGGGTCAGAAACACCAAATGAGTCTAGAAATTACAGTATTCGCTTTGGTAGCTCCTGAGCCTAGCCTAACATCACTTTCCTTTCCCTCTTTTTCTCTTCTTCTGCACTACTTTCTTGTTCCCCTGCAACTCCAGTGAATTTTCCATAACATAAAAATGGCAAATGACTTCAAGACTACTGCTGAGACCCAAGTGCAGTATTT
This sequence comes from Cheirogaleus medius, assembly GCA_008086735.1. Classification (NCBI taxonomy): domain Eukaryota; kingdom Metazoa; phylum Chordata; class Mammalia; order Primates; family Cheirogaleidae; genus Cheirogaleus; species Cheirogaleus medius. Next base: position 4,572,929 of record VBSM01000662.1, read on the forward strand.
TCTCATTTTTCTTTTCTTTTCCTTCCTTCCTTTCTTTCTTTTTTCTTTCTTTCCTTCCCTTCCTTCCTTCCTTCCTTCCTTCCTTTCTTTTTCTCTTTCTTTCTTTTCCCTTTTTTTGGAGGAGGGCAGGTTTTGCTGAGAGACATCAGGGACAGGCTACTTCTCTTGAATTTGCTATGAGAAATGGTCTCCAGACTTCTCTTATGTCTGGAAAGAGAAAGACCTCCGACTCCTGAGTTCCCATGCCCGCATCAGAGGCCTTTAGACAGGGGTATCCCAAGAGTCAAGAGATTTCACAGGCTTTTTATATGAGCCACAGCAGCTAACTTTTGAGCCAAATCTACTCTATCCCCTCAGTGAAGCCTGTGTGAGATTAATTTACCAAGTCTCATTTTCCTGGCAGAAAAACTAAAGCGTAACTAATAATTTGTTGCATGCATACTACATATATATGTATACATCATAGACACTTTTAAATGCATTATCTCTAATCCAATAAAGAAATATAAAGGGAATATTTAAAAATATTTCATTAACCCAAAAGAAAGACGGAAAAGAGAATTGTAACCACAAAAACCCAAAACAAAACAGATAGAACAAATAAAAAACAAAAGGATAGACTTAAAACAAACCATATTAATAATTATCATACATGTAAATGAGTTAAGCCCTCCAATTTAAAAGGCAGAGACTGTGAGAATGGATTTAAAAAAGAAGATCCATTTTAAATATAATGACACAGGTAATTGAATGTAAAATATTGAAAAAATATACCATAAAGACAGTAAGCATAATCAAGTTGTTTTATTAATATTAGCCAACACATACTTCAAGACAAAGAGTATTGCCAGAGATAAATAGGGACATTTCTTCCTACTGACAAAAAGATCAATTCAGTATGAAGACATAGCTATTCCAAATATGTGCGCCTAGTAACAGCATTTCAAAATAAATTATGCAAAATTTATAGAAATTTAAGAGCCAATATTATTTATAATAGTATCAAAAGTATAAAATACTTTTAAATTTAACAAAATACCTGCAAAACCTTTACATCGAAAACTACAAAACACCTCTGAGAGCAAGTAAAGAGACATAAGTAATAGAAGAGATATAACATATTCATAAACTGGAAGACTCAATATTATTAAGACGTCAGTTCTCGCTAACTTGATCTATGGATTAAATGCAATCCCAAACAAAATTATAAAAAATTTTTTTATAAATGTGAAAGTTGATTCTCCAATTTTTGTAGAAAAGCAACGGATCTAGAACAGCCAAAACAATTTTGAAGAGGAAGAACTAAGAGGACTCTGATTTCAAGATTTATTCTAAACCTATGGTAATCAAGACCGTGTAATATTGACATAAAGATGGACAAAAAGATCAATGGAAAAGAAGATAGAACAGAAATAGACCCAAACATATATGGTCAGTTGATTTTTGCAAAGGTACCAAGACAAGTCAATGGGGGAGAGAAAAATCTTTTCAATAAATGGTGCTGGAACAACTAGATAAACATATGGAAAAAAATAACTTCAACCTCTACCTCATACCACACCCCAATCAACATGAGATGAACCAGATATCTAAATGTGAAAGCTGAAACTACAATGCTTCTAGTAGAGACATAGGAGAATGTCTTTGCAAGCAAGTTATTCTTCTAAACAGAGAAGTCAGAACATGAGTGGGTTTAGAAGGTTATCCACATGGACAAGAGAGTAATGGCAGTGAAAGGAAATTGATTACACACAGGGAAATTGATCAAATAAATAACATTAATAAAAGACCTGGCAGTAAACTCACACCTGTAATCCCAGCAGCTTGGGAGGCCAAGGCAGGAGGATCACTTGAACCAATGAGTTTGAGGTTGCAGTGAGCTATGATCACACCACTGCATTCCAGTCTTGGTGACTGACTGAGTGAGACCTTGTCTCTAAAAATAAAAAATAAAAAAGGAAATAAATAAAAGAAAATGGGAGTCCAGTTTTCTGCCAGAGAAAACTCAAATGACCCCTGTTGTATGTTGCATTGGAATTGGAGGCATTGGTGTGAACTAATAGTCTTCAATATACAGACATAAATATACAAATAAATATAGAGGTCAGAATATATGTGTGTGTGTGTGTGTGTGTATTTCATTCACTATATCTTTCCATTGCTGAGAGGGCCTGAGAACAGTGATTCCTTAATAGCAATGAGCACACCTAGGTCTCAGATCTTCATTTCTGAATACCATTCTCCACAAAATGGGACAAGTGCCCCTTGAAGAAACGGCTGGGAAAGTACAAAATGAGCCTGGAGTACCTTATGCCAGAAAGTAAGGCAGTGTACAAAGAATTATACGGGCATGTCAAAGATCAGTCAAAGAAGCCAGCTAGCAAGATCCTCTGATTGCCAAATCTGGGATAATTTGAGTGTCAAAATAATTAATGATAGCAAGGGATTATAACCCAGTGAATAAAATAGAAATGCAAGAGTCCATAGGGACTTAATAAATTAATGAATAAACTAAAAGTTCAATAAGAAATGAGATGTTTACGTAGTCTCTAAGAATCTTCGAACAAAATACTTATTAATTGCAATGGAAAAATAAGCAACTTTAGAGTGCCGAAATCTTACAGACACCACCTTAATCCAGTGATCAAAGTTAACATCATCGGTTATGAGAAAATTGAAATCTTGTGTCATCTTATAGGATGCAATGGAAAGAATACAGCTTCACTTCTGTGACATTCTTGTCAACGATTCATGAGGAAACATCAGACAAACACAAAGTGAGAGATGTTCTACAAAATAACTGGCTTGTAATCATCAGAAGTGTCACAGTAATGAAAATCAAGAAAAGATTGAGGAATTGTCCTGGACCGAAGCAGACTGAATATGTATGATAACTAAGTGCGATGAGTAATTCTGGACTAGGTTCATTCGCTGTAATGGACATTACTGAAAAATAGGTGCAATTGAATGGGTTCTGAGGATCAGGATAGTCATAGTGTATGGGTGCTGATCTCCTGATTTTGATAGCTGTATTGTAGTTGTGTGGGAGAGCACCCTTGTATGGAGGAAATACACACTATTTCCAGTATTTCTGGGTAACTGGGCCCCTTATTCTCAAATTGTTCAGTAAAAAATCTTTATATTGTGCTTATTTTTTGTAAGTGTGAGATTGTTTCAAGAAAAAAAATATTGCGAGGGAGGAAAGTCTAGGGGAGGGATAGTGCAGAATCACATCACCTTCCTGTGTATTTTTAGTGTGTAGATATGTGTCCCTCCTCCGGCCTCTCCCAGCCACCTATGATGGGCCCGTTGCAGGGCCAGCCATCTGAGGACGCGATCCCCGTTTTCTGGAACTGAAAAGATATTGACTGGCACTTGTTCTTTAGGCTCTCAAAATAGGATATGAATGTTTCCGAAATTCCTTTTTTGGAACTTAGGGCCTGGGTTACCTCTGAATGAGCTTTTACTCTTTTAGAAGGTAGATTGAGCCCCCACCGCTTAAGAAGGTGCAGAGGATGGGAGGGGGAGCGGTGGAGAACACCAGATAAGAATGCTCACAATCCATTGTAGGTTAAGGCAGGCGTGTTGGTTATTCTTCATTTGCACCCCTCCCCCTCCCTCCTCCTCTGTTCTTCTTTCCTTCCCCACTCTGTGCTCCAGGAAGCCGACCCGACCTGCAGAGGGCATGGTTCCCTTGCTTGTACTTGGCTCCTGCCAGCGGGAGGTGGGGCAGGATGGGACAGTGGGAGGAGAAAGTGCCTTGGTGCTTCCTCCCTGCTCACTCCTTGCTTTGGCGCTGCTGACCTCGCAGCAGCATCGCTCCACGACTCCATTTCCCGCTGGAACTCCTTCCATGCTGCCAGCTCTCACTGGGTTCTGCAAGGGTCCCACCCTCCTCCCCTTGCCCCTTCATGCCTGGTGTGATGGTGATGGTTTTCCCAGCACATAAATGTTTTAGGAACATGCTTTCCACAATGAAAGACAAAGGCTAAGAAATAATGGCCTTAAGAAAATAATAGTACTCAATTCTAAGAAACAACAGTGATCTAGCACCTCTTATATTATCCTGGATTGAGCTTAAGCCCATTATCCAAAGTGAGGTGACACAAGAACAGAAGAATGGGCTCCACATGTACTCACCATCAAATTGGTACTGACTGATTAACACTATGGTGCTCAAATGGTGGTGGTGTTCACCAGGGATTCAGGGGTTAGGGGGGTAGTCCCACATCTGAGGAATGCGGCGAGCATTGTGGAGGGGAAGGGCATACTTCTAACCCTTGCTAGGGAGAAGCAAGGATATAAAATGTAACCAAAATGTTAAAAAAAAAATTTATCGGGTGTCGGGCAGGTGGGAGGGGGGAGGAGGGGATGAGTATTTACACACATAATGAGTGCAATGTGCACCATTTGGGGGATGGACACCCTTGAAGCTCTGATTCGGGGGAGGAGAGGCAAGGGCAATGTACGTAACCTTAACGTTTGTATCCCCATAATATGCCGAAATTAAAAAAATAAAAATAAAAACAACAACAACAAAAAAAGAAAATAATAATAATGGCCTTAAGAAAAAAGCTAAATATTCTGCACAAGAACCTTCCTTTCATGCAACAAGAGTGGCTTTAAGTTAAGCAGTTTACAGAACTGATTCACTCTGCTTTATGTTAAGCTGTATGGGGAAGCTGTGAGTCCAGATGAAGAAGCTATGAAGGCGTAGGAGATGGTATGATTGTTCAATATATTCCTTGCCCCTCCTCAAGGAAGGCTGGTAAACCCAAACCTGTTGACACATGGCTTGATCTGGCAGTGATACAGGAGCAGGAGTGACAGGAGGTCCTGTTAAGAAGCTGTAAGAGTCACCTTGTGATTCTCTTGTTTTTCTTTTCATGCCGGTCTGCCATGAGACCGGCACTGTCCCAGGAGCTAAGGTGATCTTCAGCCTGCACCCCAGAATGAGGAAGATGAGGAGCAGAGCTGCGTGCACCAACCTGAGATACCATGTTGTATGGGCAAGAAATAACCCTTTGTTGTGAGCCACTGGATTTTATGTTGTTACCGCAGCATAACTTGGCTTAAGCTGATTGATACAAAAGACACTTTCTTCAGGTCGTACGTTAAAAAATTATCAATAAAAAAGGCCACACTCTGGATCAAGTTTTTTTAAAAGATGAACGAATAGTACGCCCCACCCTGCAACATACCCTGGGCCTTTCCCATGACCAACAAAGGCAGGACGTGTCTATATACTAACAAGAAAACTCAGGTACAAAGATAAACACATAGCTAAAAAATCAACACATGATAAAAGCCAAATTTTTAAGCCCCTTGCCAACTTTACAGTCAGATGAACAATATGGATAATTTATAAATTTTGATAAGTAGGACATAGAAATGAACACACACCTTAAGTCTGACTAACTGTGGTGGTTAGTGCTAACAGTGTAGATTTTTTTTTTTTTTTGAGACAGAGTCTCACTTTGTTGCCCCAGCTAGAGTGCTGTGGCACCAGCCTAGCTCACAGCAACCTCAAACTCCTCGGCTCAAGTGATCCTCCTGCCTCAGCCTCCCAAGTAGCTGGGCCTACAGGCATGCGTCACCATGCCCGGCTAATTTTTTATATACATATTTTTAGTTGTCCAGCTAATTTCTTTCTATTTTTTTAGTAGAGACGGGGTCTCACTCTTGCTCAGGCTGGTCTTGAACTCCTGAGCTCAAACAATCCTCCTGCCTCGGCCTCCCAGAGTGCTAGGATTACAGGTGTGAGCCACCACGCCCGGCCTAACAGTGCAGATTTAACATCACTTGTATTTTCACTAGGATTGTTAATGTTTTAAAAGTGATCCAGTTATAAAGGCCCATTGGTTTTATGTGATCTGCCTCTAATCCTCATTTTTCTGTAAGCCCTATTAATTTTAGTGTGTGGCTTTGCAGAAGGCAAGGTTTTTCAGAAATGCATATATAGTTTATATTTGAAATACCAGTATTATATAATAATAGGTAACAGCTGCCATATTCAAATTTAAAACAAAAAAAGCACCTAACTCTGCCTCCACTCACACATTTCCCCATTCAGTCGTCGTGGCTGCGCACACACACACGGGGCCAGGAGGACATGTGTTCCAGCAAGGAGCAAGGTCTTCAGAATCAGCCAGAACTGAGTCTGATCTTCGCCACCTACCGCCAGTGCTATCTCTGACGCTGGTCTCTCCCTGAGCCTCAGGTTCCTCGTCTGTAAAATGGACAGGTGAGCAGAGCTTAGGATGAAGCTACTGTGGCGGGAGCCGGTAGCCAGTTCTTTTTCTCCCTGAGCGGATGTAACAAGGTCACAGTCTGCGTTTCCCCGAACAATGTGCAGTGCCGTGACCAGAGCTCGCCAAGGGGCCATGGCGAGTGGGCAGAGTCCGCGTGGCCACTCCCGGATCGAGGTCTGAAGAAGCAGCGGTGCCCTTGCTGTGCTCACCGTCCTCTCTGCTGCCTGTGGCCACTTCCAGGCCCTTCAGGATAGGAGAGCCAATGTAAACAGTTGGAGATAAACAGAAGACGGGGCCCCTGCCTCTCTCTCAAAAACTGTCAGGTGTGCGAGAAAGAAACTTCTGTTGTATTTGAGCCATTATACAATTTTAGTCCATTTTTCATAGCAGTTTAGCATATCTTAATTAAGACCAAAAATCCACTCAACAACATGGCAATCAGTGAAATAAGATCTCCTCTTAACTTTAAAATCAATATATCCTAGATCACAGCAGGACTATTCAGTATCCCCTTAAGAGGAAAGACAGGTTCCCAGCACTACCAACTCAGTTGGACTAGAGGAAAGCTTTGGCAGAGGCAAAGGCACTGTCTGAATGAGAAAGAAGGGAGTCGCGGGGAGCTGTGGTTAGCTCAGGAGTGAAGAAGAAGGGCCATCCCAGACAGAAACCAGGCTGGGCCTTTCTGGAAACCAACCCAAGGGGAGGCAATCTCGGTGAACCAACTCAATAGCCAGGTGTCCCACAGAGGCCCTTCCCACAGGACTGCACCTCCCCGTGGGATCACTTCTGCAGATGTCTGGGTCCTGATCTAGAATACCCAACAATGGAGCCAATGCCAGAGAATCTTCTAGAATCTTCACCAGTGATATGGTGCCTGGTTATACATACAGCTGTAGAGGATGAGGGTTCCTTGAAGGTAGCCGGCTTCTGTTGTTCTGATTCCATCGCCCAGTAAGCGACTGAGGGCATGGTGCCCGTGAGGTGAGCTGGCCTGGGCCAGATGGATAGAAAGACTGGTCTACTTGACAGCTATAAGCAACAGATGGACATTCTGTGTTTATTCAAATTGCTTAAACTCACTGTGCCTCTCGGCTTCCTCATCTGTAAAATGAGGAATAATAAATAGCACTTATCACATAGTATTGCTGTGAGGATTATGAGATGTTATGTAGAAAGTGCTTAGAACAGTGGCTGGCCCAGAGCAAGCGCTGGCATTTGCTATTAGTATTATACATCAGGCTCTGTGATCTTGGTTAATGTGGCTCTGCCTCTGAGAACTGATGCCTTGTCACTGTGCCACAAAAACAACTTAAGAACAAGACCCTGAAGAGTGGCTAATTTACCAAGCTAAATAATTACTTTGCAAGGACCTCACTGGACAGCCAGAGTCCTTCCTTTGGTGGTAACATGCACACCTAATGTTGCCGTATGCCTTAATTTTTGAAACTGCAGGCGAGGATTATAGGAAAAACTGTCTCAAGTGCCTTATAAGTGTCTAGTACACAATCTTCCCTGAATCAATGATAGCCTTTGTCTCTTTTCTAAAATACCATAAAGCCTTTGAACTGTCAGCTGGAAACCACAAATTGGGAAAAGAGGCCTAGCAGCCTAAGGAGACTATATTGCTGGCCTTATTTTGACCATGTAAGAATCTACAATAATCTAATTCCCACTGAGTGTGTGGACTGAAATAAATTCAGCAGGAAACTACAGTCTTACCAACTGGTAACATGATTTGACACCCAAGTAATAGAGGCCTGCACTGGAGGACAGGAGAAATGTCGGCCCCAGCCCTTTCCCGCTTGTATTTCTTCAAGACGCAGCCCAATGTCACGTCTTCTCTGGAGCTTCCCACACCCTCTAGGCTGGGTTACTCGGGTCCTCTGCTGCGTTCCTGCAGCCCCTTCCCTCTCTCATGTAATTATGTTCCTATGTCTGTCGCCTTCTACTGAGCAATAGTGCCTTAGTGACCTTTCTGTATCCTGCAGCCAGCACAGTGCTTGGCACACAGTAGGTGCTCACAAAGTATTTGTTGTTGAATTAATGTAATGGGTCCTAATTTCCCTCATTTTCCTCCCCAAGCCTGGAGCTAAGGCAGGTGAAGCTTCAGAGCCCTTGGAGGGACAGAGAGAAAAGTCAGGTCAAACCTGTGGGCAGATGGCTGCCTCCCCTTCCAGGGCTACCTCAAGGACATGTCTGTGGAACCTTGCACCACGAGGGCTGGAAGGCACCTCAAAGTATGCAGAGCTCTAGGAGATGGGTGTCTTCGGGTAAGATACTGTGACACCAAACAGTCATTCAGCAAACCTTTATCATGAGTCACATGTGCCGGCCATAAGGAAGATTCGGTTCCTATCCTCACGAATCACACAGGCGCAAGCAGAGACAGACCTGTACACGGCTCACGGCAGTACCGTGTGACAGGCGCTGGGACAGAAGGGGGCACAGGGACCCACGGGAAGGGCGTGGAGGAGAGGACCTCGAATGTGTTCCAGGAGAGTCAATGTCAAAGTCAAGTTCTGACTGTGGAGCTACGTTGCTTTGGGGGAGAAGAGTCACAGTTCTCTCTGACAGAACACGAGGATGGCCCCCAGGAGGGGCGCCACAGGAACATAAACAGCAAGAGCATCTCCACTGTCATTCTAGAAGCGTGTGGACTGACTCCCAGACCAGCCAGGGTCTACTCCTCCCCTCCTTCCGCCCTCGCCTTGCTCCTAGGAAGCAGAGGAGGCCTGTGGCAGGTAGACACAGACACACCTGACACAGGCTCTACCTTAGTGTGAACAAAACCCACATTAAAGAAGAAATAAGAATTTCCACCAACAATTTTATTATTACTGAAAACATTTTGGATGAAGCAAAGAATTTAACAAAATATATAAAAATACACTTTTAAAAAAAATCACAAGTGGACAATAGACTTTTAGAATAGTTTCTCTGATTACCCAGGGAAGACAACAATATTTATTTAATAGTAAACTGCGTTGGGGTGAGACCAGCCACCGGGCCGTGACACCTAAGCAGCCCTCACACTGCCTGAGCTCTCAGGAGGAGAAGAAATGGCTCCGGGAGGGCAGCCAGACAGCCCAGCCGGCAAACCCGCACCTGAGAGGGCTGGGAGGGCCGGGGTAGGTATCGGGAACCAGGAACTCAGCGTGGGCTGGGGAGGGAGAGATGCCAGTTGTTAATATTCTGGCCTTGTGACGAATCTCCAAGACATGAGAGCCTGGGCCATCTGCAAGCACACTCCTGCGTCATTTTAAATCGACTCGTTTTTATTAATAACTCACTAAAGTAACTTAGGTGGGAGTCGTCCTTGTGCCTACAGTCATCTCAGGGAGACCTGAGAGGGGAAGGCCCAAACTATCCAAGCAGTTTTTCTTAAACGTGCTCGGTAGGACGGGGTAAGCCCCAGCCCCAGCTGCCGGGGCTCCAGGGGAGGCGGGAGCCGTGAGGCCCATGCCTGCCCCAAAGAGCTCGCACCCCGACACAGAGACACGTTCGCTCAGGTGGGCGAACCACGTGGCACCGGGAGGCCCGTGACCGGGTGCGGGCAGAGCGGCAGGACTGGTTCCACATGTGCGGGCGATCAGGATAGGGCTACAGAAATCACTGGGATTTGAGATGGGGTAGGGTTTTGACAGGCAGAGATGGAAAGCGAGTGGGCAAAAGTCCCGCGAGGGCATGTGCCTCAGGAGTGGCAGGTGGCCCTTGCCAGGAGGGTCTGGAACGTATGGGCACTTGCGGGAAAGGGGGCTGGAGGCTGGAGGCCAGGCCGGTGCAGGGCCCTAACAAAGAGTCTGCACTACGTTGGATAAATAATAGAGAATCTTTCACATACTCATTTATTCTTTCAGTCATTCAACAAAAACGCATGGAGTGCAAACGCTCTGGCAGGTGCTCCCCTAGGTGCTGAGCACACAGGTGAGCAGGGCAGGCCTCCTGGGGCTGGCACTGCCTCCCTGGAGCACTCTGAGCAAGAGTGCCCCCCGCGTGGTGCTGAGCTTCCAAGGGCTCCTACCAGCTACTTGGGAAGTGGAGGCTGTGGCCTGGTCCAGGGTGAGGGCCAGGCCCTGAACGAGGTGTGGCAGTGGGAAGGTGTCACTTCACAGGACAGGGTTGTTGTCAGGGTCAGTCACAGGAGGGACCCCCTTACCAGGCCAGCCAAGTCCCCCAGCAGCAGACACAGGGAAGAAGCGCTCCATCAGTGTCTAGGATGGAGGGTCAGGAGAGTGGGGCCCGAAGAGGAGAGGGGGGCCAGGAAGCAAGAGAATGAACCCCTAACCTTCTTCCACGCCACCCCGCAGCAGGCCCCGTCACCGGCCAGAGGGGTCAGGGGATTCGCGCCCGGAGCTCCTCGGGTCCTCGTGCCTGTAGTTGTCCTCCTCCTCTTCTTGCCTCCCTCTAGAAAGCTCTCTCAGCTGCTCTGGTGGCTCCTGGTAGTCTGCCCGGTTCCTACAGGGCAGTGAGGGCAGAGGGGAAGGATTTGTCCTCAGTTGGACCCCCAAGGGGGCTGGGCCCGGGGTACATTATGGCAAGAGCAGCCCCCAGACCTGCCGGCCCCACCCCTCCCGCTGCAAAGGGACGCTGGGCTAAAGGGCAGAGCTGAGAGTAGACAGGAGGGTGCCCTGACGTGTTCCACTCATGAGCCGAGGGCGTCACAGGGCCAGGCTGGCTCCACTAGCCAGGGAGGGACTGGCCCTGGGACAGAGGCTCCAGCCCACACTTGGCTCTGGGCCCGCCCCAGGAAGCCCCGTCCTGAGCTCTGAGCCTGGAACCCACAGGCCGCGGAGGCAAGTGCCAGGACTGCAAGGCACACTGCGTGACGGCAGGCCACTCTTTCTCTGCTGCAAAATGGGGGTGATTCCCCCAGGGGTGTTGCAAGTGGGAGAGGCTCTGAGGAGTCGGGATGTGTATTTCCAATCAGCTCAGCCCCTTCCAACAGGCAGCCCACCCAGACACTCACGGCCTCGCGTCCTCATTGTCCTCGGCCTCGTCCTTCCCTCGGCAGCAGCAGCAGTAGATGATGACGCCGATGATGATGAAGGCCGCGGCCACGCCCCCCGCTATGCCCGCATACAGCGCCACGTTCATGGAGGCTGCCAGGGGACAGGGCTGCTGCACCTCCTGAGCCGGCCTGGCCCCCAGCCCTCCCCCCAGCCGAGGGAACAGCAGCCGCCAGCTTGTGGCAACACTCCTGAAAGGCATGGTCTCGCAGGATGTGACCAGACATGGCCGGGGAATACTCTTCAGGATGGAGGTGCAGACAAGGACAGACAGACCAACCGCTTCACAGCTTACCACTCTCTGGGCTACCCAGGCTCTGAAAAAGTCCTCGGGTGTCAGCCCTGCCAGCTCCCTCAGCTAGACATGGCGTCTCCCCACAAAAGGATGGGGTCCAGACTCTGCGGCAGCTGGCTCTGGGCACTGCCCCATGCTCACCGTGTGGCCCTCAGAGCTGGCAGGACTGAGGAAGCCTCCAGAAGTCAGTCCTAGGCTCCGCTTCCAAAGAACAGTCCAGTGGAACAGGACTGGCCTCAAAGCAAGGGGAACCTGGGACGGGAATTGTCCTGCCTAGGCCACCGCAGCTACCCTGCAGGTGGGTGGCCCTAACGGGGCTCCCCAATTCATCTCCTTGGTGGTCTCAGATGACTCTTTGCACCCCAGCCAGCCACCATCGGGCCTTTGTCACCCCTCCCTCCCCAAGCTGCTCTTACGAAGTCTGGCGGCCACCGTGATGTTGCAAGACTGCGTGCCCACGTCGTTGCTGGAGGTGCAGATGTAGTACCCCGACGTGTCTGTGGAGATGTTCTTCAGGTAGAGGGGCTGGCCTGAGACTGGGAAGGAAGAACTGTCAGCGTGAGGAGAGGCACAGCCCAGTGCAGCAGAGACGGCCGGGACTCAGGAGGCCGCACTCCCAGCGAGGCATGAGCTGGGCCACTGAGCTGCTCCAAGGTGCGGCCTCGTCTGTGACGCGGAGAAAATCTCGCCTCTAGGGCTGTGGGACAATTAAACCAGGTGTTTAACCCTGGAGTGCTGAGAACTCGGTCAGGGTCCCTGGGTTCGACGTCTGGCTGTGACACTTATAAATTCGGGGCCTTTGGCAAGTAACTTAGCTTCATCGAAACTTCATTTCTTCGTCCATAATGGAAATAATAGTACCTGCTTCACAGGGTACCTGTGAGCATAAAATGAGGTGCTTCTAATAAATGTAAGCCCACAACAGAATGTAGTAAGTGCTCAGGAAACATAATAGACGTTATGGATTACATGAAAATGCTTTATAATTAAAGATAATATTACCACTTTTTAATCTTCAGAAACTGAATCTCTTAGCTTGAACTCATATGAAAGGTGGCCTGGGAAATCAAAGAACCCTGATCTCTGGATTTCTGTCACGAAGGGGCATGTGCGTGGGGTGTGCGTGGTATGTATTGTGGGTGTTGTGTGTGTGTGTGTGTGTGTGTGGTGCATGTGTATGTGTGTACTGTGTTGTGCGTGTATAGTATGTGTGTGATGTGTGGTGTGCGGTGCGTGGTGTGTATGGCATATGTATAGTGTGGTGTGCGTGTGATATATGTGGGGTGTGTTGTGAGGTGGGGAGTGTGTGGTGTGGGTGTCTACTGTGTGTATGGTGCATGTGGTGCAGATGGCATGTGTGAGTGTGAGGTGTGTGTGGGGTGTGCGGTGTGTGTAGCATGTGGCATGTGTGTGATGTGTAGTGTGTATGTGTGGTGTATATGTGGTGTGCATGACGTATGTGGTGTGTGTGTGGGAAAGTGTGGGCCACCGTGAGTGTGTATGGTGTGTGTGGTGTGTGTACTGGGGTACTACTGTGTGTGGTGTGTGTGGTGTGTGGTGTGTGGTGTGTGTGGGAAAGTGTGGGCCGGCGCGAGTGTGTGTGGTGTGTGTACTGGGGTACTACTGTGTGTGGTGTGTGTGGGAAAGTGTGGGCTGGCGCGAGTGTGCGTGGTGTGTGTGGGTGCGGTGCCGGGTAGGACGGGGCAGGCTGTCGGTGGAGAGACTTGTGCATCTGCCACCACTTAAGCAAGCCTCAACTTCTCTGAGCTGTGGCGCCTCGTCTGGAATGTGGGCGTGAAAACACCTGATCCTCCTGAATCCCGGGGCATGGACCAGAATGTCCTCGCGAGAGACCTTTCTTCTACATCTACGATCCTGTGAATTTCTCCATCTTGAAGGGGAGAGCTCTCCGCTTAGACACACGTGTCTGTCCTGTCCTCCAAGATGCTCTGTCATTACCGCTATGTAGAGAGAAGAGTTAGAGACTGGAGTCTTTTAATTTAGCTGCAGGGCCAGCCTTGCATGATCCCTGCTGCCACCAGGTGGCTGCACTCCATCCACAGGAGACATTCTAACTGCAGCGAGGATCCTGTCACCGCTCTGTTCAGACATTTCACAGGCTGCACGCCATCTTCAGTAACAAGTCCAAGCTTCTTAATACAATGACAGTGTCATAGATCTGGCCCTGGCAATATACCAGCTTTATTCCTTGCTACTGCCTCTGGTGTCCCATGGGCACAACCAGGGGAGCAGCCCTGTCCCTGCCCCACTGCCACTCTCTCGCAAGATTGTATATTGAGATTTGCCTTGTCTGGATGTGCTGCGCAGTACACATCCTCAAATATGATGCCCTCTCATCCTTCCTACAGTCCGGTATGGAGGGTGGAACAAATATTTCCACCTCCAATTTCATGGAGGTAACTGGAGGCTTAGAGAAGTTAAGTGACTAGTTCAAGGTTGCAAGGTTAAGAAGTGACAAAGCGGGAACCAAAATCCTGTTTTAGGTCTAGAACTCCCTGGAGCTGTTGGCAACTTTGTTTTAAAAATTTATATTATAAAAGCAATGTATGCTCATTATAAGGGATTTATATATGACATAAAACTATTTCAATCCAATTCGATACAGAAAATACATGCTGATCACAGCTATAAACAACATGAAGAGGCTCCCTATCCTCTTCGTGTTTTCAGTCAAGGAAGGAAGACAGACACAAGACAATGGTGATTTCATGGGCGGTTACAGTTCAAAATTGAGGAGCTATTCGAGTTCAGGGCTAGGAGGATTTGATCTCATCCGAAAGGCCAAAGAAAGCCTCTATACAAAAGAGAGAGATAAAAATCATTCATAATCTCACTACTCAGAAATAACAGCACTTTGACTTGAGGTTTTTTTCTTCCAATCTTTTCACTTGTATTTTCTTCAAAATTCTTCCCTTGAACCCCAGGCACTACTCTCGGGGTGCTCATTCTCTATAAAATGCTACCCATTCTAGCCTAGGACTCCGCGCCTCAGTGCATTTTCTGGAATATTGCTTACAATGGTACTGAAAAGGGGGCCATAACCAAAGCAAGTTTAGAAATCACTGAGTTAGGGTTAAATAAGTTTTTTAAGGGCAGAGCTTTCAGAGCTCCTAATATGCTAATGAACACTGGGAATCTCTGATGGGACTTATGGCATTAATGGTCTCATTTTCTACACTAATTGTATTTTGTTATTTTTAAGAGACATCTTGAAGGAATACACTCTGGGAAATGTTCTATGACCCCGGGCATAGAACTGGGTTTAGAGCTCTTAACAGATTCCCACTGCTTTAGAGAGTAAAACTCAGTCCACGTGTTAGTTGCATGCAGCACACTGCACAAGGACTGAGGACCTTCTTGGTTATCCAAGCCCAGTTTTGAGCTCCAGGCCTTGTTTAGGGTGGGACTTCAAGTCTACTGAGTCAGCGCTAGCCTTCCCCAGTTCTCTGATGCAAACAGTACACCTCAGAAGCTGTTCTGGGATGAACCAGTGCACATCACGTGCCACGGGACCTGCTTTGATTCCAAGTTGGGGCTCCTAAACTAAACCCCTTTTCCCTTGGAAAGGGTCATTTCTGAAATCCAGAGAAAACTAATGTTTCCGCTGCAGTGGTGACACCTCGTGGTCAAGAAGGGGAATGCACGGGAAAGTCACCTGCGTCTTATCCCCGCTCTGCTCCAGGTGTGGATTCCCCTCCAGGAAAGCTCTGGTCTCACCAAGACACTGTCGCCAAATTGACAAGATCTAACTTTTCTGCACCCCCCCCTCAGATCTCATGGCTTGTCAACAGGCCGGGGCTGTCACCCTCACCCAGGGCCCTCAAGATCCTCCTGGACCCATCCCCACTCTTCACAACCTCCCCGGCAAAGTACTCCAGTTCCCAGAGTCCCCCCCTGCCATTTCCTTGATATCCAAATTCCTGTTTGTTTGGTGCATGAAACCCAGCCGACTGGGACACGGTTTACAAAGTATGTTCAGAGCTGTCACATTTGTGATCTCCTCTTATCCTCTTCACAACCGTCAGGGTGTGGTATTACGATCATCCCAGGTTTTTTTCAAATGATGATACTAACGGTCAGAGAGGCTGTGCAGAATTCAACACTCAAATCCTTGTTTCCTGGTTCCAGAATCCCTGACCTTCTCCCTGCTAGCTGGTTTCCACTGATTGCTCAAAGGAACCAGTCTCTAACGTTGGAGATTCTATCTTTAGATGCAGGAGGGCGGAGGAACCCTCCTCTCCAAATCATCCACAGTGGACTGAAATGTTTTAGAAGTCAGAAATGGGTTTGGACGGACCCGCAGAGGAAGAAGACACTGAGAGTCTCCAGGGCTCTGTGTGGCAGGTGGAGACGCAGGGCTTTGAGAGCCTCACCCCGCAACAGCACCCAGAAGCAAGGTCATGTTCTTATTACCGTTAACCACGTTCTTTTCTGTCACTCCCAGGCCCCCATTCTGACTGAGCAAATCTTCACTAGAGGCACGATAAAGCTTTTGCAAACCAAAGAGAGAATTAATTCTCCCTTTAACCTCCTCTCGCGTCCTCAGGATTCTCCCCTTTTGGATCACTAAAAAACCGAAGTTTGGGCTTCTACCAACTGGAGTCGTCTCCCGATGGAGGCAGGAGGGCTGGAGCCAGGCGCTGATTCCTGAGGCTGCTCAGAACATGCCCTGGCTTGCAGGGCAAGGGCCACCCCCCGCCGGAAGCACCGGCCCTCCACAGTCTCTCATCCCTGCGTTTCCTACCAACCGCATCTCCCGCCATTCCTGCACGTCCGGGCGCCCTGCCCCCAGCTGCCCACAGTAGTCACGATTTCTGTGCTGCTCTCCCCGCCCAGCCTACTCATCCTTGAGGCCCCAGATCAAATAACAGCTAATAAGACCTAGCATTGATTGAGCACTTACTATCTACCAGGCACGTCACAACAACCCTATGAAGGTAAACTAGTATCGTGCCCATTTCACTGGTGTAGAAACTAAGGCAAAGAAAGAAGCGAAGTAACGTGCCAAGGCCACACAGCTAACAAGTGGCAGAGCCAGGATTCCAGCCCATGGCGTGCTCTCAGCCACCGTGCTGTGCTGCCAGCCCCAATGCCCCTCCTTGGAGAAATCTTCTTTGACCCTCTTATGCATCCTCTGTGTCACGTCAGCACTCTTGTGGCAATCGTCATCTGTAACTGTCAGCTGTGGGTCCCCCATACACATGTTGCTGGAGGGAAGCTCCGACACACCCAGCATCGATAGCAGACCTACCACGACCACCACTGAAGTCACTGGGTCCTTCACAGGCGGGAGAGAAGAGGCCCCAGAGCCCGAGGAGAGCTGCCAGGTGGTTTCAATGAAAATTCCAGACACATTCAATAAAAACTTGCCAACCGGAAACATGTAAACCAAACTAGAAGCTTATTGAAATCCACATTACACCTTCTATTTTACATTAGGTTGAGTGGGTTCTACTAATTCTTTTTTTATTAAGTAATTGGTTTGCCACCAAACGAGGGAAAGTTGGAGTGATAAAGTTCATCCTGGTCTGAGTGAACCCGGTGTGTGCATTCATCCGGCCAGCCTCACCTGGACACCAGACGTTCCTCCCACAACCCAAACCTCACCTTCTCGGGACAGCTGTGTGCCCTGCCGGCCTTACTCTCCACCTGCCCACCGCCCGCTTCCTCTTCCACCCACACTGACCTGAAAGACCCCCCGGGAGCTAAATCCAGTGGACGCTTTTCAGGCCTTGTCTTTCCTGATCGCCAGGGGACCAGGTGTAGCAGTGGGCATGAGGGGCTCCGGGATCCCACCAGGGTATTTCCACACCCGCTGGCTCCAGAGTAAGGACAGTAGGACGTTCAGATAGCTCTTTTTTCCCCCTGCAGTTTGTTTCCTGACTGAGAGGTCAAAAACCAAGCTGCCTGGTACAAAACGGGCCTCCTGGCAACTGTAGCTGAACGTACCATCTCCTTCCCTTAGAACATGGGACCCTCATGGGACGTGGATGTGTCACTGGGTGGGGCCATAACAGGGAGCGTGTTCGGGGAGGTGGGGTCAGTGGAGTCTGAGATGGACCAGCCTGGATGGGGAATAGAAATGGGAAATTCCTCACCCTTGAGGGCAGCTCAGAGTTAGACTTGGGGCCTCACATGTATACCTAATCATAATCATAACGATATACTAGTATATCACTATGGACATAATCATAATCAAAATTAAAACCCCACCCAGTGCTTCTGCACAATACAAGCTTATTTAAGAGTATTGAGGTATGGGGAATAGAGAAAACAATTTAGCATTTATTATGTGCTTCTGCTGAGTGCTTTATATCAATTATTTTAATTTTTCACCAGAACTACGAAGTAAGTATTATTATGAGAAACCAGTGCTTGGAGAGATGGCCCAGATATCACAGTGGCAACAGCAGGGTGGGGGAATGGGGATGGGGCAGCCTTCAGGGGGATCTGATTGGTCATCCCAGGTCTCCCCTGGCAGCCCTAGCCAATCAGCTACACCTTGATGTGGGGGCCACCTTCCCCACGGACCCCATTACCTGGTTGAGTCAGTGACTGCTCCTGGTTCAGGATGTTGTACCTCTTCCAGCTGTACTGAGGGGCCGGGGAGCCTTCCTTTGATTGGCAGGTGAGTTGGATATCGTTCCCAATTATGGTTTCTCCCTGGATGCTACAGTCTGGCACGGAGGGCGGCACTGTGTAGAGGAGGATCAAAGAGAAGGCATAAATCAGGTGCCAACCCAAACACACATGGACTGCCTTGTCTGTTACAGGCAGAGAAATTCATAGCTTAGTGGCGAGATGTAATGCTATAAAACCAATTCACCCCAAAATATCTCCTTGGTGGCCTGCCCCATCACAGAGAGGCAGTATATACAGTGGGAAGCGTCTTGGGCTGGCTACAGTAGCTTTCAAAGGTGTGATTTCACGTGTTTTCTAGAGTCATGGGATTTTAAAGATAGTTCAACATGGCCATTATACAGGTGGGGATACTGAGGCTCAGAGAAGACACCTGTTCAAGGGTCCTGGCAGAGCTGGGACTAGAACCCAGGTCTTGTGACTCCAGGCCCAGTGTTCTCTCCACCAGCCCACACGAGCCCCCTGTGCCATGGACTCATCTGTGCCGTTTTAGGGAAATCCTCAATCCCTCTGGACCTCAGAGTTCCTATCTGTAAAATTAGGCGACAGCACACCTTTTCTATAAAGGGCCAGAGGCAATATTTTAGGCTTTGCAGACCATATGTCGTCTCTGTTGCTGCTTCTTTTTCTTTTTAATAATGCTTTAGAAACATAAGAACAGGCTGTGGGCTGGATTTGGTCCCTAGTTTGCCTACCTCTGGGTTAAATGATCCCCGAAGCCCTTCACCTCTAACTTCTTAGGAATGTTCTCTTTCGGTTAAGCCATTACCCTCTTCTGGTGCTCTGCCGATAAAATGCAATCGCCACGAGGGGCTGGATGACAGAAGGGACCGGCAGGCCATGGTAGAGATAAGTGCTGGGTGGACAATGGGATGGGAGGGGGCAGGGGGCAGAGATAAGGACAGGGAAGTCCACAGAGAGGAGGTTACAAAACCAGCAGGCCATCTCCACTCACAGTCCTAACCTGATCTCCCCTAATTCCTGGGGCTCTTAAGCCTGGGCCTTTCTCTCAGCGTTGTTAACACACCACTGTGTGGAGCAGTTCCTTCTGCAAACCTTACTGGGCACCTGCTGTGTGCCTGACAGTGCTGGGCACTGTATGACACAGTGAGGGAGTCAAGGAATCAGCGGGGGCAAAAGACAAGTATTCGGACAGTGACCAGGCAGGAGGCTGCAGGGGCAGGGAAGGCCCGAGCACTGACCCAGCAGAGCGTCAGCTGTGACCTGAAGGGAGTGTGAGCGTCAACAGGGCCAATGGTGGAAGTGGTGGTGGTCATCAGAGAAAGAGAAGTGAGGGCACCCCAGGCAGAGACAATAGCATGTGCAAGGGCACTGGGGCAAGAACATGGAGTATGCTTGAGACTTCCAGTAGTGTCCTTGGGGGTGAGAAGGGGAAGACACGGCATGGAGAAGGCTGTTATTGGAATCCCTGGGTTGCAGGCCTGTCCCCTCTGCATCTTTCTTTTCATGCCCTCTTGGATGGCTGGCTCGCCCGATGAACAATGCTGCCTGTTCTACAATCCAGGTGTGGAGTGGGCCACTGAGCATCAGGCAGGCATTCCGATCTCAGCCCCTCCCGGAAGTCACTGGGAGAAGCACTCTGGACACACCTGTAGCCCAGCAGCCGCAGTGTCTCCTCTTGGAAACAGGCAGGCTGTTGTGGGTTGTGCCCCACACCTCCTGCTGCCATAGTGAGGGCCAGCCACGTGTGGGGTGAGCAGGAGGGGAACGAGAGGCCCTCCCTAACTGCCACTCCCGCCTGCACACTCCCTAAAGCTAAGAGGTAGTGCAGGGTCCAGGCTAGGCTACATCTATCCTGGCCCGGACGCTGGGACTGGAGCAGAGTGGGGAGGGGAGGATGCCGCCCGAGGACCACTCCAACCTGCAGCCCTCCTGCCCACCCTGCTGGCCCAGCAAGCAGGTCCCTGGAGGACAAGAGAAGGTGAGCACTTCCCAGGGAACCCTGCTCTAAGACAGGCTTGCTGAGCCAAACTTTCTCTCTTGAGCTCTTTAGAGGTCCCGGAACACCCCTGTCTACCCATCCAGACCATTCACCCTTGTTGCCAGGAATGCCTTCAGCAGGAGGCCGAGCCTGTATTCCACAGGGATGGGGAGAGTCGGCCCGATACCAAGACCACCTGAGAAGTCCCAGGTCTGCCCAAGGGCATATCCTAAGTGTGCATGAGTGATAGCAGAGCCTTTCTATGACCAGGTTTCTTTGGGACACAGTACAAAAAGGGAAAGAAAGTGACTGATGCCCACCGTCAACTATAGAAGCATAAAAAAGCATCAGAATGCATGCAAAGACTAGCTCTGCGTCACGCTGCCATCTGCTAAGGGAGAGCTATAATACAAGGAGCAAATCCTCAACGCCGTCCAGTGGCAGAAGTACGGCAAATGACAAACAAGACACCAGCTACCCCTAAAGAGTTCAGCTTTAGGGAAGGATGTGGCAGGTCCTTTCTCCCCTGGCCCTTAACCTCAGCCCCCAGCCCCCAGCCCCCCTCCGGCCTCACGGCAGGCGCCGGGCCTCACTCGGCCCAGGTCCCTCGCTAGGGTCTCTCTTCTCAGTCATTAAAAACAATGAGGACCTTGAATCAGACAGATCTAGTTCACATCGTCCTTCCACGCGTGTGCAGGCCGGGAGACCACCGGGCCTTGCTGTCTCACTCTCATCAGCTGGCCCGTCTTACCCCCCAAGCCGAATGCAGATGAGTAACTGAGGCAGAAGGCACGGGGAGGGAGGGGCGGGGCCGCGCTGGGCTCCAAGACCTCTCCGAAGCCTGCAACTCCCGCTGCAGACGTCAGGGGGCGCCAGAGGCCGGGAGACGGCCGGTCCCGCCCGCGGCGCAGGGGAGGTCGGTGACCCGGCCGGCGCTGCTCCCCGCGGCGGGGGCTACGGTTTACGGGGAGGTCACCCAGCCCCAGTGGGCCGCCCCCTATCATTAAAACCCTTCTGCCTAAAAATAGACCATCTGCAAAGCCAATTGGAAAGAAAACTTTTTAAAAAAAATTTTTTTACTGGAATTCTTAACATGTAGTACAAAATGGGCTCTCTGGCTCTCTTTTTGTTTTCTTTCTTTTTCTTTTATTCTTTCTCTTTTCTTTTCTTTTCTTTTCTTTTCTTTTCTTTTCTTTTCTTTTCTTTTCTTTTCTTTTCTTTTCTTTCTCTTTTTTTAAAAAAGGAGAACATTGGTTTCACCAAGTTCCATAATCTCAGATTAAACTTGATTCCTCTGGCCCCGGAGGGGAGAAAGGAGGATGGATGGGATTTATGCTTAGGGGAGAGGGGAGTGGAGTCCACGCTAGTACTTACATTCGCTGAAGGAAATGGGAGCTACTTAAGGGATCCCCCAACATATATTTGTGCATGTGTGTGTGTATATTGTAGTATATTGTGCACACACACAAAATGGAGGCAGCCTGCATATCCACCAGTATGGAACAATTAAATAGATCATGGTATATCCATATGACAGAATATATGCCGTTCACAGGTAGAATCTATGTGTTCATCTGAAGAAATATGCATGAAACATTGTTTTAAAAAAGTTAAGTTACAGAGTGATTTTATAATATGAATCCATTTTTTGAGAGAAAAGAAAGAAAAAGAGAAAAGTATGTAAGAGCGTGCATGCGTGTTGAAAGGGCGTGAGAGAGGTATGGAAGGATGCCTACCCGAGTTGCCACTGGCTACCTCATTTGTGGTAGGGGGGAAGGAGGAGTTCTTAGTCATTCTTCATACAGTGCTAGTTTGTATAATTGTACAGTTTGATTCACTATATAATGCTTTCAAAAAGTGAGGCAACCACCTCATGCAGTTAAAAAATAAAATTCCATCAAGCGATGTAAAAGGAAAAGTGAAAAAGGAAAAATGATAAACTATTTTGGTTTAAAGTGTCGCAACCTCCCAGGGGTGGTGCTGTTTCTTATATTGGACATAGACTAAGTGTTCACTGAATAGCACAGTCAGTTGCTTCCTTTTTCTGGGCCTCATCTACAAAATGAAGTTATTAAAGTAGATGATCTTTCTTTCATATCCTTCCCAAACTATAAATTCCAATACAAAGTCCTTCCTGTGAAAAGAATGTTATCTCAGGGCACGTGTCCCAGGCAGCGGACCCTGGTTGATGTGTGTCTGTTGGGGCGAGGCTGTGCAGATGTGGTGCGAAGGGTTTGCACTGGGTCACTGAAGTTAGGACAGGGAAAGTGGACCCCCTGTAAGAGAGCCATAACGCCGCTCTCAGAGGACCAGATTAAGGCACAATGAGTCTTTGCAACAGAATTTAAGATTTTCCTCTTTCTTCTCTTTATAGGTATGGCATGAAAATAGGAAGAGCTGCGGGGGAAAGAACACCAGACAGAGCAGGGGCCACTCCAAATCAGCCTTCCCCTCTGCCGTGGCGGACACCTGTAGTTTGTGGAGAACTCAGTATTCTTCAGTTCCAAGGGAAGACCAGCGGCCCCTGCCCTGAGACAGACTGCACTACGGGAGGACACGGTGCTACCTCTGGCTTCATCTTGCCTCTCCCTCTTCCTACCACTCATGAAAGAAATGGAGTCACTCACCGAGGACCAAGAGGCGGGCGCGTGACTTGGACGTGCCGTCCAGGTCCGACAGCAGCGAGACGGAGCACTCATAGGTGCCGTTGTCATCCATGGTCAGCTGACTGATGGTGACAGAGGCGTCTGACTGCTCAGCATTTTTCGAAATGTTGACACGGTTCTCATAAAGGTCCCCATAGATGTAGGTTTTGGTCACAAAATTCCAGATGACCACCCTTTCCTGGGAGGAAGAAGAAATGCTACTCGGTCTTCACCGCAAGGCCCTGGCCTGGTGCTTCCCGCCTATCCTGACTACCCTCATCCACGTTCCCAGAGCCCACCACACCAACCCTCAGAACAAACCGCTCCACAAACCACGTGCTACCCATTTGTGGATTTCTTTTGTTATTTTATATGCATTTTTAAAAATTTTTTTAAATGAAAATATTGAAAGACTTGGGGTGGGGCAGATAGGCAGGTCATACCACAGGAGCGCCTGTGGGCAAATGGGGCCATCTCACATCCCAACACTTTCACCTTCTGTAACCGCTGGCCTCGCTCTTGTCCATTCCATTTCAGCTCATTTCTACTCTCCCTCACTCAGTAGCCAGTGTTTACTGAGCACCTACTGTGTCCCAGACATCATGGTAGGCAGCCACCCGTGGCTTCCAAGCCCCCTTTGTGTACTTGACTCTTGCCTTTGGAATGTATTTGTTCTCCTTCCCTAGGGTGGCCCAGGACACCTAAGTCCTAGAGTGGCAGGACGGGCAAGGAAAGAGAACGAGTCTTGGCCTGATGCACCAAGGGATCCTAATGGGCCATGGCCACCTCTGCTGGGGGCTCCCAGAAGTCCCAGGGTAAAAACGTAAAGAGGAAAGCTGTTGCCTTTCGCTGGCAGGAACTGCAGGGCACCTTCGTTCACCATCGCAGGTATTTAGCAAACCAGATGTAAAGTCTATGCCTGATACTCTTCTGGGTGCTGAGGTTACTCACCTCTTCTCTCTCGTCAGAGAAGAAGCTAAGTCCTTTTCCACTCTGAGTGGTCAGGGACCTCATGTTTACTTCTGCCAGAAGTATTTGCATTCTTAAAGACCTTGTTTTTTTGGTTTTTTGGAGACAGAATCTCACTCTGTTGCCCAAGCTGCAGTGCAGTGGCCTGCTCATAGCTCATTATAATTTGGAACTCCTGGGCTCAAGTGATCCTCCTGCCTCAGTCTCCCAAGTAGCTGGGACTACAGACACAAGCCACCATGCCTGACCAGGGATATTTATATTTATTGCAGCATTATTTGTAGCAGCAAAATATAAGAAACAAATCAAATGTCCATCAATGGTACATATAGTACTTTCATAAAATGAAGTACTTTTTGCAAATGTTTAAAAAATGAGATAGATATAAGTGTACCATATATATGGGAAGAGGCCAAGATACATTGTTAAGAGAAAAAAAGCCAAGTGCAGAACAGTATTGTGTAGTGTATGTAAACATGTGTATTCATATATGTATATGCATGTGTGCATAGACACATGATACCTATGTGTGTATGTGCCTGGGCTGGGGCGGAGGAGGGTGGGGGACAGAGGGGTGAGGGTGTGGGAGCAGGGTGGTGGGACTGGCGGGGCAGGGGTGGGAGTGAGCCTTCTCGGTGCATACCTTTCACGATGTTTTGGTTTTCAAATCATGGGATTATATTATCTATTTAAACATAGAATTAGAAAATAAAACTAAACTCCTCCACACCTTCCAAAAGAATCCAAATAAGAAAAAAAAAACACTCTGTAAAATAAAATTTGGCCTCAGAGTGAGGGCTGTGCTTATCAAAAGGAGTGACTGACTCGAATAGTACAATTTAGGTAATCTGAGACTGGCCAACAGAAATATATTTTAGGACAGGTGATTTTTTAAAAATAAAGGTGGCATGATCTGACCTTCCATAGGTCCAGCATCACCACAGCCTCCTTGTACACCCCAGCTTGGGAGCTAACCTTTCTTCCATTTGACATTTGTTGAAAGACTTTGTAGTGCTTGCCTTCCAAGGGTCATGGCCAGGCGATAATCTCTCCCATGGTCCCTGAACTTGTTAAGGATGCTTACCGAATGACTCCTGAGAAGCTTGTCCCACTGGATAAGTCCGTTTCGATCCGTGGCAGAAGTGTGGTAGGTGCATGGAAGGGTGACACTGCTTCCCCGGGCAGCCCGAATAACGTCCTGTGTGGTTTCCACGGAGATGGCATCAACAGTCACCCAGACTGGAAAGAAAGTAGGAAATGGGAGGGAAACATAAAGGATACAGTCACACCCATCCAGGGCTTGCGGACCTGTGAGGGAGCGCCCAGGCCATCCTTGCCCCTCCAGCCGCAGCTAAACGTGCTACCCCAGTGCCTTGGCAGCCACAGCTAAACGTGCTACCCCAGTGCCTTGGCAGCCACAGCTAAACGTGCTACCCCGGTGCCTTGGCCCTGGCACAGCAGCGTCTCTCTCCCAGCCTGGGGCGAAGGCGAACTCGTGTGCCTCAGTCACCTTAGCTCCACCCTGCAGCAGCGGGAAGAAGTTGCCTGGCTTTGAACCTCAGCCTCCCCTCTTGCCAGCTGTGTGAACTTCTCTATGTCTCAGTTTTTCATCAGTAAAGTAGAGCCCTAATACTTACTTCCCAGAGTTGCGGGGGAAAGGAAAGGAGATATTATGTGTAAATGTTTTTCTTAGTGCCTGGCACATAGAAAACTCTTGATAAACATTACCCGCCATCTTTTTTGTTGTGGTGATGATTTATTCATTTATTTAACAAATATTCGTGGACCATTTACATGTGGTAAAGAATTCTATGAATAAGATTAAGTCAAGGGAAAGAGAGAGAGAGAGGGTATTCCCAGGCGAGTTTATTTTATATAAGTTTATCAGAAAATGGTGAGAAAGCGTGTGGGCCCACCGGCATCTCCCACCACACAGGCTCTTGCCCTGCGATGCTGACTCTCCCCCATCGGGAGGTGGGGTTTGCGTCCCCTCGTTTGCGTCTGGGTGGACCTGTGGCCGCAGTGTGATGGATGCCATGTGGCTCTGAGACTGGCTGGTAACAAGACGTACACTTCTCCTGGTTCTCTAGGGATGCTCGCCCTGGGAACCCAGTCGACATTCGGTGAGGAAGCTAAGCAGCCGCGTGGAGAGAGTACGGTGTAGGTAGGTGTTTGGGACACCAACTGACTTCCTTTGGGACAGCCAGCTTCAACTCTCAGACCCAGAGTAGAGCAAACCCAGCTGCCAGCCGCTCCGGCTGACGCTGGCGGGTGCAGAGCCGAGCGACGCCTGCAGAGCCCTGCCCACACTGACAACTCCTAAGTAAAATAAATATTGTTATTGTTTTAAGCCACTAAGTTTTGGGGCGGTTTGTTATGCAGAACAGATGCCTGGCACACAGAGCCACGCACACACTGGTGGTGAGAGCTCTCCAGGCAAGGCACAGCAGGGGACCGGCAGCAAGGCCGGCGAAGTGTGGTCCCTGCACAAGGGGCAGCAAGGCCAGTGTAAGCCTGGTCCCTGCACAAGGGGCAGCAAGGCCGGTGTAAGCCTGGTCCCTGCACTAGGGGCAGCAAGGAAGCCAGTGCAGTGGGGGCAGTGAGAGAGGAGGAGAGAGGAGCAGAGAAGCGGGGCTCTCAGATTGCAGGGAGCACAGGAGCCCTTATTTCAAACTGTGTACTTTGCTCTGAATGAGGTGGGCAGCCCTGGGAGGGATTTAAGCAGAGGTTGTCTATTTGACATTTCTAAAGGTCATTCTGGTGGCTGTGAGGTGAGTAGACGGAAGGGGTGGGGAACAAGAGTGGAACCAGGGAGAACAAGCCGGTGTTGGTTTCCATAGTCTAGATGAGCTCGAATGACGGCTTAGATGGTGGCGGAGGTGTGTGAAGTGACCCAGAGTGGGACGTATCTAGGATGTACCACCAACAGGATTGGATTGCGGCGTGGGTTTGGTGTATGAGAGGATAAGAGGGGCCAGGGATAGATACAAGGACTTGGCTTGAGCAGCTGGAAGAATGGAATTGTCATTTTCCAAAACAACAAAGGCTGATGGAGGAGCAGGTTTCGGGGGGAAGATCAGGGTTTATCTGCAGACATGTGAAGCTTGAGATGCTGTTAGACATCTGGGGCACCACCCCCCCTCCCCCAGCCTGGTGATGGAGAAGATGAGGAGTCAGCAAGGGAGAAGGAGAAGACCTGGCCATGGAGGTAGGAGAACCCAGAAGCCAGTGTCTCCCAGAAGCCAGGCAGGAAGAGTGTTTCGTGCAAGCACAGGGGGCCGACTGCTCGAATGCTGCTGGCCTGTTGGACCAGGGAGCCGAGGACCGAGAGATGCCCACTGAGGGTGGCAGCGTGGAGGTGACTTTGGTGTAAGCAGATGCAGTGGGGCTGTGGGGATGGAGCCCGAAAGGAGTGGGCTCAAGAGCACACGGGACGAGAGGACGTGGACAGTAGGGGATGAGAGGAAGTGGACCGCAGTTGCTGGAAAGGGGAGAGAGAAAAGGGGCTACAGGGGCTAACAGAGGCTGTAGGGTCAAGAGAAATTAGTGCCTTTTTTTTTTCTCCAAAATATGTGTTTGATGGCTTAAGAAATATTTCTGACACAGTGTTTATTGATGATGAGAATGAGCCAAGAGAGAATGGGGACAGAAATGATGTCCTTGTGGAGCGACTGGGGCTGGGAGTGGGGTGCTAGGGAGGGCAGGCCTTAGAAAGGCCCTGGGGCCATCCATCCACCGTAGCAGGATGTGGCTAAGGACGCAGGTGGGTCGGTAGATTTGGTGGCAGGAGGACGAGCAGTTTCCTCCCGAGTGTTCCTATGAGGAGGCTGCGGCAGCACAAGGAAGGAACATGTCCTGCTGAAGGCCGCCCAGCTGGCAAGACTCCACTGCCTGATCAGAGCTCAGTTGCATTAACACGCTTCACTCCTAAAATGCAAGTAGCTCCTGGGGAGCAGTTAAAGCGTGCGGGTTGTTCGTACATCAGTGCGCAGCACTTCGTAACGTGACAGTCAGCCACCCTTCCAGAGCAGGTGCTGAGCAGCGGGGCCGTGCGGGCTCCTGGGGCCACCTTGTGCAGTCAGAGAGAACCGGGTATGGGGGCGAGCGGAACAGGAAGCTGTCAAGAGCCAGCTTTCCCCTCTCTGGCGTTTGCATACTATCCTCATGGTGACACCAGAGCCTGGACCCCCAGTGGTCTTTCCACCACCTTCATCTACCAGAAAACACATTCTTCATCTTTATTCACAAGTCATCCCTCATCAGAAGGTTGCTTGCTTGAGCGGGGCTCTCCGATGCCACCTGCCCAGCTCCCAGCTGTAGCTCTCTACCCTGTTCAGAGAGCCTGTCTAGACGTCATTCCCTATATGCCTGGCGATCGTCACGGCAACTGCCACTGATCTCCAACTCACCTCTTCTATCCTTGCCTGGACCAGAACATTCCCGGAGCCTTGTCCTCAGGGTGACTGGGCCTCTCCCTGACCTGCATAAGATTCCGTCTTGTCTAACGTGCCACCCACAGACTGCCCACTGGGGGACTGCTGCCACTGGCAGAACGGGGGGGTCCAGCAGTGCACGGACCCCCACACTGGGGCACGTTCGCTATGATGGTAGTGCCGGTAGTTCTCACCGTCACATCAAAGAGAACCAACCCGCTAAGTCATTCCTTAGCCAGAATCCATTTCCTTCCTTGTTCCTTGACCACATCGCACCCCTCAACCCTGTCGCAGGAACTCTGACATGCTTTCTTCAGTCCACCGACAGGTGTTCAATACGTGCCTACCGCGTCAAACTGGCTGCCTGCTCTGTTCTGGGAGACGAGATAGACGCCCACAAAGTCATCTTCTTACCCTGGCAGAGTTTATGGACATAGACTAGACTCATGCACACACTTAAGTCCTTGTGACTGAACTCTAAGTACAATATTTGCTCACAGGAGAGAAATCGATGTGGACTTTATGCAGGAGGAGAACTAGGGCCGGTGACTGCGTAGAAACAACACCCACTGTTCGCCAGCACCTCACGGCTCTCACATCCTGGTGAGAGATGAGCCTCCGCCAAATGGCGCAGGCCAGATTGGCTGGATTCAGAAAGTCTCTGAATATCCCTTCCCAGGAGGGATATACTCCCATCAACCCCTCCTGCCACCTGTTCTTTTTCTCTCCCAACTCTCTTTTTCTTCTAGCTCAGAA
The DNA here is from genome assembly GCA_008086735.1 of Cheirogaleus medius. NCBI lineage: Eukaryota > Metazoa > Chordata > Mammalia > Primates > Cheirogaleidae > Cheirogaleus > Cheirogaleus medius. The sequence goes on from VBSM01000662.1 coordinate 4,601,886, forward strand.
ACGTCCCTTCAAGAGTTTTATTCCCGTGTCTGTACCACTCGTTACGTACTGTACAACTTCTCGTGGCCGTTTCAGGAACTAGCATAGCATAGGGCTTACATGCACAGGTTCTGGAGCTAGAATGCCCTAGCTGGAATCTCAGTTTCTTTATTTACTGACTGTATAACCTTGAGCAGTTTACAGACGCGCCCCGTGCCAGAGTCCTCACTTGAAAAATGGGCTGAGTGAGGACCAGGTGACATGAAAGGTGTACTTTGTGTAGAATGGTTCCTAACTCATCATCAGTGCTCAATAAATGATAGTTACTATTATCCATATATTTCATGTCGAACCACTTCTACTTCCTCATCTAATAGTCTGCTGTTGAGGTGCACCCTTGGTAGAAGTTAATCACGGGAGACGCCACCCGCTGTCACCACAAGTAAGCTCTCGGAAAGGAACGGAGTTGATAATGATTGTAACTAAAGACTAGATCAGTTTTAGAGATCATTATAACAATGAGTTAAAATCCATTTAAAGCAATAGATGTTTGAGGAAGGAAATCGAAACGAATGGATGACAAAGAGCTCATAAAGAAGAAACAATCTTGCACAAATGCAGAGCGGTCTTTAGATGTTATTTGTAAACCTGAGAAGGATCTTAAAAGGCTGATCCCATGGCCCCGAGGCACACTTACATTTTCCGTAATCCTGGATGAGAAGTTATCCTGTGTTTAAGAACTTTATGCCAACAGCCATCTTGGGAATCCTGTATAGCGAACCTAAATCCTTTCCACGGATTCAGTCAATTTCTTCTTGTTCTGATACTGCTGGCAACAAAGACACCTGGCTGGACTTCTTAATAATTTCCCATTACATCCTCAGAAGCTTCTAACATTTGTAATCACCAGCTTTCTCGCCTCCATCTGGAATGAATCCAGTTCCTTTCACTTCTTTCCATGGGCTTTGTGGTTATCAGCCCTGCAGCCTCATTCTCTCTTCTGTGGGATCTTCTAGGGGTGCTGTGTCCCACGCCTACCCAGCGGATGGGATGGAGCGCCAGGTGAGACATTTAATCCATGATTAGAAAGCTGAGAAGTGGAGAGGCTCATTTCTAGAGCCTTCCATTGCCTCCCTTCCTACTTCCTTGTAGAGATCGGCATTGGGTGTCACCTTTCCAGTGGCCCAGAGCACACCTTCCTCTAGTAGTTGCAGCTCTTCCATCCTCCTGTTGCTGCTTCCTTTGGCCTGTGCCCCTCGTGCTCCAGAAGTTTTCTTTCTTCTCTCCTCACCCTCCACGTCACTCTCCTTTCTTCTCAAGGCTCTCAACAAGAGCATCCATCTGATCAGCTGATTCACTGTAAGGTGCTAATAACTGTTAATGGACTGATGTGTTAGCCTCCAGGGGTAGACAGGTTGTACAAATGGGAAGAACAAGTGCTTTGGTAAAAAGCAAAGAAGGAATCATAAAACTGCATTATAGCAGTTTTCAAAAGAAGGTGCTGTAAGCACATACATTGCCCTAGAAAGAATCTTCTAACTCTCCCAAGCAGAACTGTTAACTCTGTCCTTTGTGTTACCTATTAATACCTGCCTCCTGGTGCTTCTTTCTCGTGAAACTTTATTACTGCACAGTGTGGCAGAGAGGCCAAGAGCACACTGCCCAGGCTGGCTCCTCTTCTAACCTTGCATGACTGCAGTTACCTTGGGCAACTGAATTAACTTCTCAGAGCCTCAGTCTCCTCGACTGCAGCGTGAACGTCACCACGGTATCTACCTCCTGGTTGTGAGAGGGTCGCATGACTTAACGTAGAGTGCATAGCCTTCACCCTGGCACACACGCGAGGACTCCACGTGCATTCCCCGCCGCGTCTTTCTCCTCCGCTACAGTTTTCTTCACCTTCAAATCCCCAACAGTCAGCAAGTGACCAACACATGAGAGATCTCAGACAGGTGCTCTTCGACAGCCAATGAATGAGTTATAGAGAATTTAAGCCTAAAGGATGGGTAAGGCGTACAATCAGAGAAACTTGGTGGAAGAACTTATCCTATGAATCACGAGAAATTGATCAAAAATAAAATAAAGGACCAACGGAGCCCCGGAGAGGGGACGCAGAGTCTGGAAGATACCCCAGATGGAAAGAGGAGAGGTCATTTAACCTCCCTAAATGGATCGGGTAGACCCAGTTCGAGGCCTCAATGATTGCTTGTAAATAATTAAGATTTGTTAAGGAGAAAATAAACTGTCTCTTGAGAGCTAAACTGAAAGTAATCTATCCGAGGAGGATAATGAAATGCTTGATGAAACTGGCTGCTTGATGCGTACACAGCACGTTATGGGAGCCCCTGGGAAACCGGCGGTAATGCCTCCGCCTCGAAAATCCATTTGCTCGGAGAAACCACATTCTCCTTTAGGGAGGCCAGAAGGGGCCCAGCCTGCCCCAGGACTCGCAGCCACGCCTGGGGTTGAGAAAGTGCATCTCTAGGGAGAAGGAGGCAGTTCCCACATACAGGTTGGTCTGTCCTGCCTCCTCAGGTGGGATGGTCCCTGCAGGCTGTCAAACCCGCAACTGGGAGAGGAGAGATCAAGAGGCAGGGAGGGGGTGGTTTAGGACTCGATAAATGTCTGTTGAACTGTTTGTTCAACATGGAACTTTAGGAATCTAGATCAATTCAATGAATTTCTCCTTAGGTCCTAGTTTGGCGCAAGGCACTGGAGAAACGATCAGAGTCTGCTCTGGCCCACCTCTCTGGAAGCCCACTGCGACCACCGCAGCCCTCACTGCTGGCTGGCTTTGCCGGACCGCTTCAGGTGGCAGGGATCCCGGCATGCAATTCTCAGGGTGCTGCAGGTCTGGGGGGCGGGGGGCTCCCCCTCTCCAGAGGGCACGGCACGCTCCTCCGAGCAGGGTCTGTGTCTCTAGCGGCTCTTCTACCCACACATGGCAGTTCCACACGCAAGGTATCTACAGGAAGCCGGGTGCCAATAAGACCTTGTTGACTGAGTGCTTGCTTTGTGGCACAGTCCTGCCCAGGAAGCAGTTAGAGGTCACTGTCACCAGCATCCTAATGGAGCTTAAGTGTTAAAGAGCAAGTGTTACCGTGGTGGGGAGAGAAGGAGCAGAGTTAAAACCAGGAAAAGAGATTTTAACGGAAAGGTTTATTGAAGCAGTGGGACTTGGCATAGCCCCCGAGGGATTCAATTCCCTGTGTTGAACTGTATATACAAGGGAATAAAGCAGGATGCAAAACTGTATATATTAATACAACAGTATCCCAATACCACATAATCACAGAGAGAGAGAGAGACAGAGCAAATTCTGGAAGAAAATACACCAAAATATGTAACAATAACAGTTATCTGTGGATTCTGGGATCATGGGACAATTTGGGTTTCTTCTTTGCGTGCTTTTACTTTCCAAATGCTCTGCAACAGCACACAGTTTTCTTGTCACTATAAAGCTAAGCAGGAGGCGAGGAAGTGGAGACGGGGAGGGCAGCCTACTTTGTCAGGAGCTCGCCTGAAACCAGAGGAGCGCAAAGAATCCTGAGCAGGTTTCTTTAGTCCCCTCTAGGACTGAAGATGCAGAGACCTGGGCTAGCTGTGGGTTATAGGAAGGTGCCCCTAGAAAGGAGGAGACTGAAAACAGAGAAGCCAGATGGCTGCCACTCAGGCTGGGAGGGGCAGGAGAGTAGAGGAGGGCCCGGGCACAGGTGGAGGGCTAGCCTTGCTCACCCGTTCCTGGGTGCAGACGGAGATAAGTCGGGGGGGGGGGCAGGGCGCTCTAGGGATGCACATGCCATGTTCCTGTCACAGTGAACTTTGTGACGGTCCTAACTGGGAGTGTCTGCCTGTCCCTGGTGTTTATGGCATCCCTGACTCACCAGGGCAGAAAATGAGGAAGCAACCCAAAGGTCACTGGATAGCAGAGGAGGAGGAAGCCCATCAGGAAGGAGGCAGGTTCCAGGTGTGACGGCTGGTGCCCTGGGCAGAGAGGGCTGCTCCAGGGGTGGGTGATCTGGGAACAGAGCCCTGCAGAGAAGGCAGAGAGGATAAGATGGGGACAAAACCTGAGTGCTGCCAACGTGGGGTGATTTGAGCGGCAACTAAACTTCCCTTCCAAGTCCAAAATGTCCTTGAGGCACGAGCTGTGTCAATACTGAAACCCCTGCCACTGAGACAAGTCACTGGAGCTCCGGGGAAAACGCAGGGGAGCCTGGGAGGGAGGGCAGACACGCGGAACGACCCTCTCCCTCGCTCCTACAGCACGAATCCACTTTCCCAGATAGTCCTCCTTACCCATCGAACTCCAGGAAGGGACACAAGACAGGCATACGTGAGAGAAACAAGTGAGGTTAGCTTGGAGAGAAGCAGGGGCAGCCGAGACGGAAGGCAAGCAGGAACGGCAGGTGGGGGACAGGCAGGCTGGCGTGCTGCCTCGGGAGGTTCAGCAAGGCTGGGCTCAGCCACCAGCATGCACCCAGCAAACAGCTGCCGGCACCGTGTCCCAGGCACCGTGCCAGGCTCTGGGGGTACATGGCTGGCAGAGACAGACTCAGTTCCTGATCTCGGGGGAGGGGGTGTCAGACAGTAATAAATAAGCAATCATAGAAATAAAGGTACAACCGCCGTGGTAACCAGTGTAATGCGTTCAATGAGAGGATTTGGGGATGGGGGAGAGGTTGCCCTGAGGCTCAGCCCTTTGGGCTGAGCGTGGAGGATGAGTAGGCGCGAACCATGAGAAAACGGGAGAAGAGGTAGGGTAGGGGAGGGAAGAGCATTGTGCAGAGGCGGTGGAAGGTGGGGCATGTTCCAGAAACTTAACAGGCCAATGTGTAGCGATGGGGCCAAGACGGTGGCTTGGGGTGTGCTACTCCCCTCTGTGCTATCTGTTAGCCCCCACCGTCATTCCGACAAACTACAGGCCAGGTGGAAACAGCACCCTTGTTCCATCAGGGCAGTCTAGGACAAATCTTGCTATCTGCTGTCTTTCAGCCAGATTGCCTGCCCCGTACCACAAGCCTCCAACAAGCAACTCTGGAGTCATCTCACAGCGGGGGGTGGGGGGGGGAGCAGAAATGTGGGCTGGGCCCCGGCCTCATAGGCCATGACAACAACATGAGTCATTATCCTAATAGAAATGGGAAGTTATTAAAGGGCTTTAAGCAAAGGTAGCGACATAGCTGTGATTTTATCAATATTTTAAAAGATCATCCTGGTTCCAGGATGGAGAAAAGATAGGAGAAGAGGCAGACAGGCTGACAAAGCAAGTTAGGAGGCTATGACTGTAAGTTAGGAGAAGCAGCTTAGATCAGTGGGGTGGCAGAGGAAATAGAGAAAAATAAACAGATTTAAGAGATGTTGGAGAGTTAAAATCATCAGGCAGAGTGACGACTGGAATTTGTAGATGAGGGAGAAAGAGATCAAGGGTGGTGTGACAGTTTTAAAATATGGTCCCAAAATTCTCTGAAACTCTTCTCATCAAAAGGTGGGGTTCATGTGCCCTCCCTTGAATTGGGTTCCATGACTGCCTGCCCAACAACAGAATATAGTGGAAGTGATGCTGGGTCAGTTTCTGGGTTGAGGCCTTAAGAAACCAGCAGCTTTAACTTCCAATCTCTTTGATGTTTTCTCTTAGAATCCAGCTGCCATGCTGTGAGGAAGCCCAAGTGTATCTGTGGAGAGGCCCACAGAGAGAGGAGCCAGAGCCAGCACCAATTTGCTAGCCAGTGAGGGCACCATCTTGGAAATGGGTCTTCTAGGCCAGTTAAGTCACTACAGCTGACACTTTGCATGGAGCAAAGACAAGCTGTCCCTATCAAGCCCCATCCAAACTGCAGATTTGCAAGCAAAATAAATGATTAGTATTGCTTTAAGTCACTCAATTTTGGAGTGGTTTATTACATAGCAATAGATAAGGTAACAGATGACTACTAGGTTTCTGGCTTTCATTCCTGGATGGATGGATGTGATTTATTGAGAGAGATCACTGGGAAGGACCCAGGCTTGGGGACAAAAATCACAAGTTTGGTTTCCAGCTTGTGAGTTTGCAGTGTTTTGAGATTTCTAAGTTGAGAAATCATGTGGGCCATTGGACTCGTAGAACTATGGCTCAGGGGAGAGGTCTGGCTTGAAGATAGAAAGTTATGAGTCAGCTCGGAATGGGCGGCCACTAAAGCTCTGAGTGTGGACCTGGATGTAGAGTGACAATAGAAGAGACCCTAGGACTGAGCGTGGGGGCTCTGACATTTTATGGCAGGGCAGAGGAGGATGAAGCTGCAAAGGAGACATGAAAAGGCCAGGGCCCGTGATGTAGGAGAACAGGGGAAGACGTATCATGGGAGCCAACAGAACAGAGTGTCTCAGGAAGGAGGGAGCGTCGAGCAGGGTCAAACGCTGCCAGGAGAACACACACATGCTGGGCCAGGCACACTTGCCCCCGGCCTCCTGGTGACCAGCATCACAGTAAGCAGTGTGGCTGGGTTGCCAAGAAGCCCAGAGCTGGCACTCTGGAGGGCAAAGGCAAGATGAGGATCACACCTGTGCCCATGAACCCATTCTTCCCTAGGGCCTTGCTTCTCAAACTGTAGTCCCCGGACCATGAGTATCATCACCCAGGAGCTCGTTAGAAATGCAGGCTCTCAGGCTCTACCCAGACGCTACTGAATCAGTCTGCACTTTAGTGAGAGCCCCAGGTGTCTTGTCTGCACACTAAAACGTGAGAATACATGCAGTTGGGCCCCCTGAGTGGAGGCACCAAACCAGGAGTTGGACAGTAATGCAGGGAAGCAGCCAGATGAAACGAACTGAGCTGAAAGTCACATGCAGAGTGTAAGAGGCAACCGTTCATTAAATCTACTTTTCCTAAACCCCCAATTTGTAACTCTAAATCTAGACTGCACATCACAACCCCCTGGGTAACTTTTCAAAAATCAGAGAGAAGCCCAGATCCTGCCCCTCGGGATTCTGAGTCAGAAGGTATGGGGAGCCCGGACATCTGTATTTGTACCCCACAGATGATTCTCGTGGGAGTCAGGGTTGATAGCCACTGCCGTAAACTGTCACTCCTCCCCTTTTGAGCACGTGCCCTTCTTAAACTGACCATTCATTTCTTTGAGGTTGGGACTGAGAGTGGACTGGGATGTTTTGATCCAGACTGTATCTCTGGCAGGCAGCAGTGTGATTTTCCCCAGGCGCCTGAGCTCTTCCTATGAGCACTGGCTTCTGGCTGGTGCTCCGGTGCCAGCAGGTGGTGCCCAGGCCCCAGCTGGGAGCCAGGCCTTGGGATTGGAGGGGCAAAAGGGCCCAGGGCCATGGAGCAGATGGAGGGTGGGCTGCCGTCTTGCAGTTGCACTTGTAGGCTGACACCACCCTGGCTCTGGCCTAAATACCACACTCTTGGGGTCCAGATTCTCAACAGACATGCACATCTGAGGCAGAGCCCCTTAAACCATAGAGCCTGGGCCAGGCCACTACATAGAACTTAGACACATAAATGACACTGGGCTCAGGCATGCCACTCTGATAGGGCAGACCCCAGGGAGCAACCCAAGCCTGTGTGACCAACAGGAACATGACACTTCAGAGCAGGAGAGTATAGGGCACCACATTTAGGAAAAATTCTCCTGCTGGGTATTGTGCCTCTATCAGAGATGCCAGGGAAAGATTCTAAAATGGCATGATCAGCCTCAAAAAGCCAGCAATGTGGAAACTTAGTTCCTATCAAAGATCTACCATGGATCAAACATCTATGGATTGATTGAAACTTTTGTATATGAGGGAAGAAAAAATATTTTTTCTCACTTGGTATGTTATTTTGTGATGATGGATTCCTTTATTTCTTGTGTAAGGTGGTACTTTCCTAAGTTTTTCTAATTTAATTTAAAAAAACAAGGCAGTTCCCTCTAGTTCTAGGAAGGTAGGGTGTGTGTGTGTGTGTGTGTGTTATTGGGTCTTCAGAGATTTTAATGGCTCTGGGCAGAGCTGTTTTGTGACTTTTTTCCTTGGAGATTTCCTGGTGGGTTCCTCTTTCTGCATCTCTTTCACACAGCTGTACTTTCCAACACATCAACGCTCTCACGGAGTCTGGTGACTACAAAAATTCCCTGAGTGGAAGAGCCCTGATATTGTGCACACGTTGGTGCATTTTCTCTGGCAGTCTTTGGGAGGGGCCTGGTACATGGTGACTTTTTTGGTGATAATTTAGGCCCCAACCACAATGACTTCCAACCACTGACTCCCTTCTTGGCACATGTCTGCCAGATCAGACCTCCCAGACGATTGGTCACCAAAGTCTAGTTAATTTCCTATAACTTAAACTTGCCCTCACTAATAATAACAACAGTACTAGTAACTGGCCTTTACTGAGTGCTTATTATGTGCCAGGCACTGTTCTACGATCTTTACATGTACAAACTCATGTGCCACCCACAATAACCCTGTGGGAGGTGCAATGTGCATTTTACACATTGCAAATCACCCTCTCCGTTTCACAGACCAGCAGACTGAGGTTTAGCAAGGTGAGGTAATTTGACCACACTGCAGTCAGTTAAGGAAGAGGCACAGGGCCAGCCCCCTCAAGCACGGGATGGTGGAGCAGGAGCATGTCCCCAGCAGCAAGGTGTGTTTTGTCATTGACTCTGTGTAGAATTGTCAGCACATGGTCATAATAAAAAGTGGACCAATTTTAGTCAGTTTTATGATTATTTTTAAATTCCTTGCTGCACGCCTTATGTTTGTGCCCCTTCCAAATGACCCAATGTAATATCATCTGCTTCCCCAAAGTCCCATTGAGTCCTCAGACCTATTCTCCTCAGTCCCATGTTTCCCTGGCCAGGTCTCAGCGCAATCTATTCCTGGGCAAGGCCGGATGGGGAAAGGAAGGACAGTAAAGGCCAGTAGGTGCTCTGGAACCCAACTCAGGCTCCACCTCCTCCAGGAAGCCTCTCCTAACATCCCTGCTCCTCATTGGCCCTTCCTTATGCAAAGGAGGAGGTGGTGTCCTCCCCTCAGGCATTGTGGGGAGGGCTGCCTGGCTGTTTTAAGGTTTGATTTTTGAAGGCCTTCCTTGTGCACCTGCAGATGGCAATGGCTACCTCACCAGTCAGCAAACTCTGTCCCTGCGCCACGAGCTGGCCACCAAGCCCGGCTTCTGCTGCCCCACTGCTCTGGCTGCTTCTCCTTCATGTAAGATATAGAGGAAGAAAAGGTGGTGATTCTGGGCCAGGCAGGCTGGGAGGACGGAGGGAAGGGTGTGGGGACAGAAGACACACTTCATCAGTGTGTCTGAAAACATGCCCAAGAACTGGTTCTGCTGGGTGAGTTCACCCAGGGGTCACCTGCCTTCTTACAGGGTGAAGCAAAATGTCCTGCTCCTGGCAACCCAGAGTTGGGGCCACTTTTCATTCTAAGCTGAGTGATTGTTCTGTTTTGAGGTTTTTTTTCCCTAAGCCAAATTACTTCTTTTTGTTCATGCATGGATGCAGCCAGACTACAAATGTGGGGCTACGCAATGGGTGGGAGGGGTGGGGTGCATGGCAGGAGGAGGGCTTCTGGCACAGTAGGAGAAGATCAGAAAGTCACTGGCCCGGCCAGGGAGGATGGTATTTTCCTCTCAGCCTCCCTCCCTCGGGCCTGGAAGCATGTTCCCTGTCTGGATCTGATGGCTGAGAAAGGCTCACTCGTGACTGATCATTCCAGACTCCTCACTCCTATGGTGCCTGCAGAAACTGTGTTCAGTAAAGAATTGTTCAGATGAAGCAACCAACCAACCAGGCCATCTAAGCTGAAGAAGAGGGGCCTTCTGCCTTCATCAGATGAACTTCCTGGCAGAGCCTGGGCCAGGCTGACCTAATGGTCTTTTCTAGGTCTACCTCCAGATCGTTTGACCCAGCCCCTCCCCAGCACCAGGTTGCACCCTGCTCGAGGGCCTCAAGGCCAGGCTCTGAGAGATGAGGGTGGAGGGGGAGCCTGAGGGCCTAGGAGAACCTCTGTGAGCTGTGGGCCAGGCGGTTCTGGGCTTGCATGTGTGTGCTGAGAAGTGAGTTCTAGACTGCAGCCTCCTGGGTCTGCTCCCCTAGACTTGGGGCTCCTGAGTTTCCTGGTACAGCTCTTCACCTCCTCCTCATTCTTGCTGTATCCTGGAAGCCCGTAACAAAGTCTGAATTGCAAGCCGATGGCTAAACACACTGAACTAAAGACACTCCTAAAATTTCCCCAACGCCCAGTTCTCAACTTCCCTGACTCCATTGTGTTTCCTTCCCGTGCCCAGGCACCCGGACGCCAAGGCTCCCGTCCCAACCCTTCGCTGCTCCGTAGGTCTCCACACAACGACTTTGCTATCAAGCACTTGACTCAACCACGTATTCATGAATATCTGATTTCTATTTTAGAGCATTTCCCCTCTTCCGAGTTAAAAGAGCCAGAAGGACTGAGGAGCTTTGCCTTTGGAAAGGGCCTTTCTAATTTGTTTTTTTTTTTTTTTTTTTTTGAAGGGTTTGAGTCTTCTCTTGCTCTGTGAATGATAATGATATTCGACAAGGTGCATTGTCTCTCTGCTCAGTTTCGCTGTATGTAGTACAGATGTCGGCGCTCTGTCTGGTTTTAAGGCAACAGTTAAAATCTTGGATAGTGAAGGTACCTAGAGCCACACGTCCTGGACATTCTGGGACAACTCTGATTTCAAGTACTTTGTCCCCATCATCGGATCTTGCATCTGATCCTATAAGCTAACTTGGGATAAGAAAATACAGTCTTGAGAGTACTTTGAATTCTTTATTCCAGCAAAAGGTTGGAATTTTATTTACTAATATGCAAATAAAAACCATTCAGATTCTAGGCACTGGCCTGGAAACTGCTGCCCGCAGCTCACAACTGTGTCACTGGAGGCCCTTCCTGGGGAGGCTCTGGGAGACCTTCTCCCCTCTGCCCTCCGTCCCCGTCTCATCCACCCCTGGGTGCTGGACAGAAAAGAGGTTTGCTCACCTGCACAGAGTGTCCACAGCACAGCCCACATCTTCTCCACCATGATCTTGCTTTCTCCTACACCAAACCCAGCCTGGCACCAGCAGGCACCAGGCAGGTCTGGGCTGACTGGTTACAGCTACAGTAGCCTCTGGCCTGGCCCAGCCTGAGGTCCCTGCCGTTCTTCCTCTTCTCACTCACCTCTGCCAAGCCTGGCCCACAGGCCCTGCCCCCCAGCTGGACTGACAGGTGAGCTCACCTGTGGGGTGGCCTCACACTCCACCTACTCCACCAAGGTCCCGAGAGGAGTCTGCCGTACTTTCCCCTTGAACCAGTCCCCTCCCCCGCCTTTCCCTAGTTAGCAGGTGTGCAAAGTCCTGGACTTCTCACAAAGGTGTGGTCCTCTCTTCTAACTGGCAGGAAATTGTCTCCTCATAATAAAAAAGGAAATGCTCTCAGAGGTAGGGTCCAAGCCAATAAAAGAAGGGCGTCACCCACATTTACCGAAACACGTCAAGCAAGACACAATATATTCTGTTTCACTACTTCTCTCCTCTTCCCCAACGCCCACCCCACAGCCCGCTAGAGATACAGTCACAAAGAAGATGGAAAGTCCCTGCTCTCAGAGTTGAGAGTCTGGTGGAGAAAGTAGTGCGTATACAAGTAAACGAAGATCATCTTGGAGACAGTGTGGCCAACTCAGCTCTGTTCCCCTGGGACTGTCTCAGTTTTCAAACCACAAGGGACTCCCTAAGTCTCAAGCAAATTGAGATGCTGGTCACCTTACTTATAGAACGATAAATGCTGTGGAGAACATGATTCTCCCTGAGCAGCCACTATTCCTAGCTTCTTCCATAGATGTTCTGTTAATATATATATGATAGAATATTCACAAGTGATAGTATGCCATATACACTGTTCTGCAATGAGAGTTGGTTTTGTTTTCTATTTTTCACTTAAAATCTCTTGGAGAGTTTTCAGTACCAGTACATATGGTACATACAGTACTACCACGGTCTAGTTAATGGATGATAATATATGAGTGACATAATTTGTTTAACTGAACTATACTTTTAGGATGTTTTACCCCATCTTTCACAATTATGAAAAGGGTTGCAACTAATATCTATTATGCATATGTTATTTCACACATGTGATTACATATGTAGGATAAATTCTTAAAAGTAAAATTTCTGAAATGGCTCAAAGGTTATACACATTTATAATTTTTATAGATATTGCCAAACTGTCCTCCATAAGGATTTTATCAGCCTACACTCCTATAAGCAGCATATGAGAATGCTTATCTCCCCATGAACACACTAACACATTTATCAAACATTTATAACACAATTATCAAATGTTTTGCTCTTTGCCAATCTAAGTAGAAATGATATGTATATATAATTTACTTCAAAAAATTAGCAGTGAAATTGAAAATCTTTTTATATAGTTCTGCATCATTTATATTTCCTTTTGTGTGACTAGGTAGTTCATTTTCCCATATTTTTATTGGGTTGTTGGTCATAGCTTATTGATTTCTAACAGCTTTCTGTATATTAGGGAAACTAACTTTCAGATATGATAAATATTACAGATAATTTCCCCACTATTTCCTTGTATTGTGAATTTAGAATTTCCTACATAAATTATTTCATCAATTCTTTGTGGCTGCTAGGTTTGGTTGACATACAAACGCTGTTGTTTTCTGTTTATTATTGAATTCTCTCAGGTACCTTGTTGAATATGTAATATTCTCTCAGGTACCTTATTGAATTCACTCAGGTACCTTATTGAATATGTAATAATTTTTCAGCCCAGCCTTTTATAATGTCATTGTCACATTAGTCTTCCTAACACACAGACCTGATGATGTCACTTGTCTGTTCAGGTCCCATCAATGCCTCTGCAGAACCTAACAAATGAAATCCAGCTCCTGAAATTGGCCTTTAAGGTATTCTAGCATTTGCTCTCTAACACAGCCTACCTTCCAGAAATGACCTTCCAGAATAAGTACCTTATGCTCTGACCAAGTTAGACATCTTTTTACACCCACAACACATACTTTCTTGCTCCAAAACTTTGTCCATGCCATCCCCTCTGTAATCTGTGTTTACTTGTTATAATCTAACTTGTCCTTCAAAAGCCAGCTCATACATCACCATTTCTCCCATGAACCCTTTCCTGACTTCCTCAGTCAGAAGGGCTCTCTCCCTCCTTTGAACTCACACAGCACTCTGGGTCTCTTTTAGGGCACTAACTACATTCTGTCTTATGCTCGAGTTATTTTTGGTCTGTGTCTCATTCCTCCTAATAAACTGTGAGCTCATTCATTCAGCCAGTTTCGAATGATACTATGTGCCAGGCATTGTTCCACCTAGCTAGGAAGAAAGACAGCTTTGAACTATGTGTCTTAGTAACTTCAGTCAAATACAGTGCCTGATGCGTAGTAGGTAATCAATAAGTATTTGTAAATGGGTAGACAAATGGATGGATTGACAAATGGGTGGAAGGGGTGATTATGGAATGTGCGGGATGAGAGGTGCGTACCTTTGGGTTGCTGGGCTTTACTTTGATCATAGTGATGGGGGTGGGTGTAATGGGGTAGGGTAGGTTATGAGCTCACTTGGAGTTTATGAAGCTCATAGAATCTTTGTACCACCCAGGGTTGCCAATTGACCATCCTGTGGGCTGTGAGTGGGGTGGGGGGTGTGGGGGGGAGGAACGTGGAGGGTGAACACAACAGCCCAGTTTACTGTCCAGAGACGGCTCTGTTAAAAGCAATGTCACCCTGGTCACCAGCAGTGACTACTCTAATCGCGCTGTGGTTCTCTCCCAATACCTACCACTCAGAGGACCCTCCCCATTCTATAAATCTGTTGTTTTTCTCTAGGCCTCTCTAAGCTGACGCGAGGCGAGGTGTGTTTGTTTATTCTTCCAGATCCTTGGATTTAGACTATCTTCTGGAAGGACTTGGAATAGGCAGCCCGAGGCAGGAGGGTATGGAGAGAAAGCCCAGAGAAAACCTTTTCTTTAGGCCTCTCCACCTACAAAGCGGAAACCTCTTCCAATCCACTGCGGAATGTCAGTGTCGGGAGAGTCCCGGGAGGGAAGGAGTTAAGCGAGGCCTGAATTCCTTCCTCTCAGGGGTCTGCCAGCCCGTGGGGCCAGAGACTAAATTTAGAGGGTGGCTAAGGTTTCCTGTTAACAGCTGTCCTGCCCCTCAGAGGAGAAGCACTCGAGAGAGGAGGAGGTTGGTCTTTCTCTCACGGGCTGGAGCTTTTGTCTATTTCATCTGGGTCCCTCAGCCCTGGGCGGACATAGGGCAGTTCCGAGGTGAGTGTGCTTCTCCCCTCACCTGTCCTGGAGAGCCTGAGAGTCACAACCAGAGGGGCAGCGGCTCTGTACTGAGTGCCAGCCCCCGCCATGATGTCTGAGACCAGCTGCTGGGGGATTTTATATCCCTTGATAGGCTGCGGGCTGGTGCCTGAGCCAAAGGCCTTGACTCTTGTGGCCTTGGTTAGAGTCACCAAGGAAGGCCAGTGGCACCTCCCCTAGCAGAGACGAAGGGGTGCAGTGAGGGCAGGGGTCAGTGCAGGGGTGCGTGCGTGTGGGAGGGGTGTGCTGCTTGGTGTCCTGTGAACAGCAGCTGGGCCAGGTCTGACTGGATTTTCCTTGGGAGTCTTTTGCCCACCAGGGTATTAGCATGTGGTGACCTTCCCATTCCTAGTTCCACGGAGGTGACATCACTGACACCCACTCCCAATAGAAACCTCTAGAACCTGCTTCTCTAACTGCCTTTTTCTTGCCAAACTTACAGCGGCTGGCAGGCTGTCATGGCGACCAGTGGAGACCCAGAGGAGGAGCAGGTGGTCCCAGGCGAGGAGGACGAAGCTGACGTGAGGGCGGTGCAGGCCCACTACCTCCGGAGCCCCTCCCCCAGCCAGTAAGTGCCGCTGATTTCCACACCCTCCCAGCCAGGCGGGGAGGGGCTGGGAGCAGGATGAGCCCTGGGCCCAGGACTCCACAGCCACCATCCAAGTCCACTCACTTAACAAACATAGCTGAGTGCGTTTATGTGCCGTACTTTCTGGAGGGGCAAACGTGCAAACGGATCGTAGTGTGGCGTGGTAAGCGCTAGATATTAGTATGTCTAGGGGCTAGTGTGTGGTGGGCCAGGGAAGGGAACAACTGGACTTGGAAGGGTCACAGGAGGCTTCCTGGATGATGTTGGACCTGAACCTCGAGGCATGAGTAGGAGTTTGGCAGATCCACCTGCTAGTGCTTCATGCACTAGGATTGGGGCTGGATATGGGGACGACAGGCCATAGATCATAGAAGAGGCCCGTAGAACAGTTCCTAGTACTGAAATAATTTTTTATCCATGATCAAGCTGTGTCTTTCAAACTGGGAGATGTGCGTGCCTGGGGCAAGTGGCAGGGTGCCGGGAGATAGGGAAGCAATGATGCATCTTCCCGGAGGGTCCTCTTCATTTTATGACAAGTAATTTAAAACTTTCTTATTTACGTTAAAATAATTGAGAAAATATTATGATGCAGACTGACAAATTTGAATGAATTTTAAGACATTAAAGAAGTGTCATATTTAACTGCCTGCTAAAACCATAGCATGTGCCTGTCTGTTTTCTTCCGCTATAAATGATAGCAGGAGACCTGACTTCTAATCATAGCTCTGTCACCAAATTGATGAGAAGAATAACTCAAACGATTGAGCCTGTGTCTCCTTTTCTGTGAAAAGAGAAAGAAAGGCCCAACAAGAATATCTCAAAGTAACTTTACCTCTAAGTATTTATAATTCTGTTTGACTTCACTTTTTCTTGGTACTGGAGTCTTGCTGGCTCCTGCTTCTCAGGGTTCAAAAGTCCTCGCAACTGGGTTAAGAAGGAAGCAAGGGCAGGTGCTCCTCCCTCACCGGCCAGGGCACTTGGCCTAAATGGAGCCTGGGGACTCTTTAAAACTCAGCATTATGTTGCCACTTAGAAAAATGATCAGGATCGAGAGATGTAAAATACACCCCTCCCTTCTTGTACACTCCAGGATAAGGCAGAGGTAGCTTTGTGTGTGGTTGGGGTAGGTGGCAGGTTTGTGTATTACTTAGGGCAATGTTAGCTGTTATGTCAAAAGGACATTTCTTTCTTGCTCAAATAAGTTCCAAAACGGGACCCTGAGCAGTAATTCAGGAACTGAGGCCCCTTCCATCTCGTGGATATACCATTTTAAATCACAGTTTCTAAAGTCTCTGTGCTCATCAGTGTCAAGACAGAATGGAGACGGGCACAGAGAATTTCCCAGGAGGTTTTATG
The DNA here is from genome assembly GCA_008086735.1 of Cheirogaleus medius. Classification (NCBI taxonomy): domain Eukaryota; kingdom Metazoa; phylum Chordata; class Mammalia; order Primates; family Cheirogaleidae; genus Cheirogaleus; species Cheirogaleus medius. The sequence continues at coordinate 4,618,150 of VBSM01000662.1, forward strand.
GGCCAGATCTGAGAATGGCCGCTTCACTTCCACTCATATGCCATTGGCTGGAACTCAGCAAGGCCATGCTTTCTTGCAAGGAAGGATGAGAAATAAGATCCATTAGCCCAGGAAAAAGAGGAAGTGATTTTGTTGATACGTAGCAATCTCAGCCACAGTATACCCCTCGAGTCAGTCAACCCACATTACTTTTTTCCCCACTCATAGCACATGTTTCCTGCCTCCCAAGTGAGACAACCCCACATCACGTTCACCAACTGCTGCATACGTAGTTCTAAGCCTGGGTTCTCTGAGGGATGTGCATTCTCTCCCTCAGGTCTGAAGGTCATGCTAGGATAACTGCCAAAAAGGCTCCCATTTTATAGAGGAAGGAACGGGAGCTATATTAATAGCAATCCTATGATTAATGAGCATGGCTAGTGCAGATGTGGGGAAACCTCCTAGATCTTACCTTGATTTGGATATCTGGGAGGAATCCCCTTGTCGGTTGTTCTCTCTGGCCTGTAGCCCTACTGTCTGCACCTTCCTCCTTGTCCGTTACCCTCTGTAGCCACATCTGAAGTGGGGTGGGAGGCATGTCTTCCTTGAAGGCTGTATAGCTTTTGTAGACTGTGTCTTGCTCATGGAAATTTGGGGGCCCAAGGGCTATTTTGAGGCTTGTACTACCCAAAGACTTTTTAAAGCTCATGGTTTCTTTGAAAACATGATCCCTTCAAAAAACTCTATAGGTTTCTGATCTAGGCAGACCAAACAATTCCTTGTGTTAGTAACCACATTCGAAGTTCTTTGTTATATCATTTTCAGTCCTGATTCGTTTCTTTGCTTTCTTGTCACAACTTAATGACAGTTATCTGGAGAGGTTATCTGAAACTGTAAATTTGGGTGGGAAGTCCAGGATGCATGTTGTAGTTTCTAGTTTAATTATTAGAAAGTTTTGCAACAGAACATAAAGCTAACAAGCAAATGAGGGGAGGATGAGATAATAAAATATAATCAATCCAAAAGAAGAAAAGAAAGAAGAGAAAAAGAATACAAAAGAAGCATAACAAATAATAAGAAAACAGTAGGATAATAGATTTAAACCCAAATATATAAGTAGAAAAAGAATACAAAAGAAGCATAACAAATAATAAGAAAATAGTAGGATAATAGATTTAAACCCAAATACATAAGTAATTACATTAAATGTAAATAGACTACTCCAATTAAAAGACAAAGATTATCAGACTCAATTTTTTAAAAAGCCTACATACTGTTTACAAGAGATATACCTTAAAAATAAGGACATACAAATGTTAACAAAAAATAGAAAACTTATACTACACTGTTTCAGTTACTATTGCTTACAACTTCAAAATTTACTGGTATTAAAAAAAACATTTTATTATGTTCTCCACCTGGAAAAGGTACAATGGAATTAGGTTGTCTTTGCCCCAAGATGTCTGCAGCTTCAACTGGAAAGATTTGAAGATTGGGAGTGACTTTAAGGCTGAGGGTGACTCACAGAGGCATCTTCACATGTTTGGCAGTTCATGTTGAGATTTTTCTGGGCTGTTGGCCACAATACCTAAGATGGTCTCTCCATATGGGCCACTTTGGGCCTTCTCAAAGCATGGTAGCTAAAAAGAGGGATATTTTGTAATAATCAAACTTTCAGTTCACCAGGAAGATATAATAATTTAAAATTTCTGTCTAATAATATAACTTCAAAATATATAAAGCAAAAAATTGACAGAACTGAATGAAAAACTAAAATTCACAATCTTAGTCAACTGTATTTATTTTTTAAAAAAACTATCTCAGCAACTGATAGAATGAGGCCAAAAAAATTATTAGGAATGTAGGAAATTTGAACAAAACAATAAACAAAACTAACCTAACTAGCATTGAGAGAACATGCACCCAACAACTGCAGGATGCACATTTTTATTATGTACACATGGAACATTTACTTAAATAGATCATATACTGGACCATACTTATATCAACAAATTTTTAATGATTGAAATCATACAGAATATGTTCTCTGACCATAGAAGAATGAAGGTAGAAATAGATTAAAAAAATAAATAAATAATAGAAATTCAAATTAAACCATAATTCAATACTAGTGCATGCTCACTAGAATATCTAAAATTAATGACTGACAATAGCAAATATTAATGAGGATATGAAGCAATTAGAACTATTCATTGCTGGTGAGAGTGTAAATTAGTACGACCATTTGGAACTATTTCTCAGTATCTACTAAAGCTAAACACATTCCTGTCCTCTGACCCAGAAGGCTTGCTCCTGATAATATTTAGCAGAAATAAGTACATATGTGCACCAGAAGATAAGTACTAGAATGTTTTAGCAACTAATAGTCATTAAGGATGTAGAATGTGTAAATAATACTATGAACTGTCTAATTGGCAGTAGGCTAGATAAATAAAGTCTGCTATCTATATTTTAAACACTGCCTGTCTCAGTCCATTTTTATTGCTCTAACAGAATACCTGAGACTGAGTAATTTTAAAAGAAAAGAGGTTTATTTGGCTTATATTTCTGGAGGCTGGAAAGTCCAAGATCAAGCAGCCACTCTGGCAAGGACCTCGTGCTGCATCATAACATGGCATATGGCAGCACATGGCGGGAGTACATGTGAGAGAGAGCAGAAGGCATGTGCAAAGAGACCAAACACAAGAGGCAGCCTCACTTCATAACACCTGCTCTCTGACAAAGCATCCAGTCCCCAGAGTAAGAACTCACTCCCTTGAGAAAGGTATTCATCTCTCTTACAGACATAATCACCTCTTAAAGGCACCACCACCCAACACTAGAACATTGGGGACCCAGACTCAACATGAGTCTGGGTGGGAACCAACCACATTCAAACCATAGCACTGCCCTAGGGAATATGCATTTTATTAACTGCCTATCACTTTGCTGTGACTAAGATTCTCAGATTATTGGTTGGGGAAGGCCAATAGAGAGTATGATGCAAGGGTGGGGTAGTCACTGAAAGGGGAGGTAGGAAGCAGGGAAGACCAATTCTGCTAGTTTCACAGTTTTATGTTAAGTTGGCCTGCCACAGGACAAAAGCATTTTATTATTTTATTTCAGCATCTTACAGGGGTACAAATATTTAGGTTACATATATTGCCTTTGCCCCACCCGAGTCAGAGCTTCAAGTGTTTCTATCCCCTAGACGGTGTGCACCGCACCCATTAGGTGTGAATATACCCATCCCCTCCGCTCCCCTCCCACCTGCCCGACACCCGATGAATGTTGCTACTATATATGCATAAGTGTTGCTCAGTTAATACCAATTTGATGGTGAGTATATGTGGTGCTTGTTTTTCCATTCTTGTGATATTTCACTTAGTGGAATGGGTTCCAGCTCTGTCCAGGATAATACAAGAGGTGCTAGATCACCATTGTTTTTGTGGCTGAGTAGAATTCGATGGTATACATATACCACATTTTATTAATCCACTCATGTATTGATGGGCACTTGGGTTGTTTCCACATCTTTGCAATTGTGAATTGTGCTGCTATAAACATTCGAATACAGATGTCTTTTTTATAGAATGTCTTTTTTTCCTTTAGGTAGGTGCCCAGTAATGGAATTGCTGGATCAAATGGTAATTCTACTTGTAGTTCTTTGAGGTATCTCCATATTACTTTCCACAAAGGTTGTACTAGTTTGCAGTCCCACCAGCAGTGTATGAGTGTTCCTATCTCTCCGCATCCACACCAACATTTATTGTCTTGGGGCTTTTTGACAAAGGCTATTCTCACTGGAGTTAAGTGATATCTCATTGTAGTCTTGATTTACATTTCCCTGATGATTAGAGGTGTTGAATGTTTTTTCTTATGTTTGTTGGCCATTAGTCTACCTTCTTTTGAAAAGTTTCTGTTCATGTCCTTTGCCCACTTTTTGATAGGGTTGTTTGATCTTTTCTTGCTGATTTTCCTGAGTTCTATATAGATTCTAGTTATCAGCCTTTTATTGGATGTGTAGCATGTGAATATTTTGTCCCATTCTATAGGTTGTCTGTTTGCTCTGGTGATAGTTTCAATAAATAGTGCTGGGAAAATTGGATAGCCACATGTAGAAGACTGAAAACAGGATCCACACCTTTCACCTTTCACAAAAATCAAATCACAGTAGATAACAGACTTAAACCTAAGGCATGAAACTACAAGAATTCTAGAAGAAAATGTTGGAAAAACTCTTACAGACATTGGCCTAGGCAAAGAATTTATGAAGAAGACCCCAAAGACAATCACAGCAACAATAAAAATAAATAAATGGTACCTGATCAAATTAAAAGGCTTCTGCACAGCCAAGAAAAAGCATTTATTAATAGAGAAGTTCCAATGGCATTCAATCCTCAGCCCTTCCAACAGCTTGGTCCCTTCCTAGGCAAAAACAGGCTCAGCCCGGAAGACCCACTTACATGTGCAATGGGCTTAACTGCCTTAAAATATGGTCTCACATCCAGGGCAAATTTCCTCCAGGTTTTCAGTGACTGCTGCTGAATCCTATTGGTTTTGATGAGCTTCTCGGTTTGTGTATACCACTGAGAAAATAGTTTCTAGAAGCTGATCCCAATTAGCTAGCCCTTTTCAGAAAGTTTCAGGGAGACCAATACATGGTGATGCTTCATGAGCTATCTGTTCCTACAATGTCATCACAAAATAGGAAGTATAAACAATCACAACCGCACAGGCTTTGAACACCATCCACTCAATCCCACTGCATTACACAGAACCAGCCCTAAATAAATCCACATGATTGACTTTACAGTGTTTTAAAAAATGAACCGACAACTTGCAGACTGGGAGTTCTGATAAAGAACTTGTATCTGGAATACATTTTTTATAACTCTCAAAACCCAATAATAAAGAAACAACTCAATTAAAACTAGACAAAAGATTTGAATATATGCTTACCAAAACAGATACGTGGATGGCAAATAAGCACAGGAAGAGATGTTCAAAATCCTTACTCATTAGGGAAATGCAAATTAAAGCTTCAACGAGTGATCATTACACACCTATTAGAATATCTAAAATTAAAAAGACTGATCACACCAAACGTTGGTGAGAATATGCAGTACCTGTAACAATCCTGTACTGCTGGTGGGAATATAAAACGAAACAACCATTTTATAGTTTGTCAGTTTCTTACAAAGTTAAACATACACCTACCCAAACATACACACCTACACCTATACAATCCAGTCATTCTACTCATAGGTATTTACCCAAGAGAAATGAAAGCCTATGTCCATACAAAGACTTGTACATGAATGCTCACAGCAGCTTTACTTGTAAGAGCTAAGAAACTAGAAACAACCCAAATGTCCACCAACAACTGAATAGATAAACACACCACTTTTGTATGTTTATAAGCAGGAATACTATACAGCAATAAAAAGAAATAAACTATTGATCCATGCAACAACATAGATGAATCTCAAAATAAGTATGCTGAGTGAAGCAGTCACACAAAAAAGAGTACATCTATGATTCCATTTATATAAAAGTATAGAAAATGCAAACAAGTCTCTATAGTGACAGAAAGCAGATCAGTGGTGGCCTGGGGAGAGCTTTTATAAAGGGGCATAAGGAAACATTGTGGGATGATGGACAAGTTCACAATCTTGATCGTGGTAATGGTTTCACAGATGTTTACATGTGTCAAATTGTCAAACCTAACCAACCTATACATTTTAAATTTGTGTGTTTTATATACCAATTATATCTCAGATAAAGCTGTTTTTTAAAAAGCTATGAAAAGAGAAATAAAACCCTCTTGTGGGAGGCAGCGTGGTGCTGTGGAAAGACCTTCAGTGGTGTAGTTGAGACAAAATTGTGGTAAAATCTGCTCTCCTACTTATTAGCCATGAGAGTGTGTATAAATTATTTAATCATAAAATTGGAATACCAGTTTACCCAGTGGTAGAAAATAAATAACATTATATATACAAAGACATGTTAGGTATTTGATAAATGGTGGTTCTCTTCCTTTTTTCTTCCAGAGGAAGATATCTGAAAGCAACTATTTTCAGAAACTCATGATGTCAAGAAATTTTTATTTAACCAGAGTCCCCCACACACTAGTTAAGACATGATGCTTCTCTAATTCTGCCATAAGCAAGCACTGTAGTCTAAGCAACAGATCATCACTTATTGCTAGTGGTCCCCATCCTGAACAGTCCTCCTTGCACTTGACAAGTGCCTGAAATTTCATCTTTCTTGTTTTCTTTCTTTGGCTAAAGGCTTGCATCTTTTTTTAAAACTAAATTATGCACCGAGTCAGCTAATACCTCACCACCAGACTCAAGTTTCCTAGGGCTGCTATAACAAATTCCTGCAAACTAGGGGGCTTCCGAAGGCTCTAGGAAAAACTCCTCCCTTGTCTCTTCCTAGCTTCAGTTGCAAACAGGCATTTCTTGACTCATGGCAGTTTAATTCCAACTTCCGCCTCCTCCTTCAAATGGCCTTCTGCCCTGTTCTCCCCTTCTCTTATGAGGACACTTGTCATTGGCTTTAGAGCCCACCCTAATCCAGAGTGATCTTGTCTGAAGATCTTTAACTTAATTATTTCTGCAGTGATCCTTTTTCCAACAAAGATTACATTCACAGGTTCTGGGAGACATACCTTGGTGGAGGGCCACCATTCAACCCACTGCAGCCCTAGATCTAGTCCCTGGCAGACATAACTATACTCTTTCCTGTGGAACCAGAACAGGGCCTTGCAAAACTTCACTCAGTGCTCCAAACAGCCACTACCAAGCAGCCAAAATTAGTTCAGGGATGAAGCCTGCTGGCTGCCCTGGCAGGGAGCCTTAACATTTCAAGCCTCATCTGTAAATCTCATCCTTGAGTGAATTAAGAACCTGAGAAAGGGGTGTAGACAGTGGATAGGGGTGTCAAATCTTCATTTTTGTCTGAGTTAGGCAGTGGCCTCAAACATCTTAAATTCAAACCTAGCCACTGTGAGTCACCTTCTCTGGAAGAAACCCTGTGGCTAGAGACTCATCCATCTCCCAGTGAGGCAAATTTCCCTAGGTAATTCATGAGTTGACACTAAAATTTAAAACCCTGTCAGTGGAGCAGTTTGGTGGGGACTTATTCCTTACACATCCCTGTCAGATCTCCTCAGTCACCCAAATAAACACCCTCAGAAATAAGTGTGCTGTGATGCAAACCAACCTCTGCCTCTGTTTCTTCCTCCTCAGCTAACACCCGTTTTCTTTCTAAATAAAGTAGCAAAGACTTCTTTATGCTTTTCTTGTTCCTGATTTGAAGAATGTTTTTTCTGTTTCCCTTTATATCTTTCCCAGTCAAAATCCATTTTTTGCTTTGGATTTTCAAATCTGAATTTTTCAAGACTTTGCAGTTTTTTAGAACTCCTTGGTGAGGCTTGGTCGGGCTTCCTCTCATGGTGGCATTTTCCCCTCGCCCTCCAGTGAAGTTCCTTAACCGTGCTCTCTTGCCTTTCCTGCGGTGAGCCAGCATTCGTGTGCCTGGCGGTGGGTAGGGTAGGAGATGCGGGTGTGGGGTGTGATTTTTGTGGGTCCTCATCATCATGTTCCCTGGGGAAATGGCTCCTCTATCTACCCTTTCTCTTTTATGGTTCTCTTTCCGGGAAGATTTTTCCACCTCTACTCTTTCACTAAGCCTGCTGGAAGAAAGCAGCTTGCTAAAAATCGATTTCTTTCGGATTACTGACTTCTCTCTTTCCTTAGAGCCTGTATGTGGTCACTTTCTCTAAAGTGACGGAACACTTAGAGAGAGCTCAGAAACCTGGTCCTTTTTTGCAAAAGCCAAATCAAGAAAGGCACCCCCCTCCTGGATCTCTGCCTCCGTGTCATTTCCAAGGGACTCCTTGGCAGGACATGAGCAGCTGTAGGGCAGTCTGGGTGGAAGGACCCCAGTTCCGCTCCGTTTGGTGTCTGGACAGCCTAGCAACTGGTTTAAAGCAGCGGTTTTAAACTTCGCTGACTGTAATCTGCAGTAGGACATGCATTTACATGTAGGTATCAACTCAAAGATATATACATGTATACATAAATTTTAAAAAGTTTCACAAAACTACTTATCCTTACAATAGATGGTGCTATTCCCTGCATCTTTCCCTCTCTCCTTCCCTCCCTCCTTCCTTCCTTCCTTCCTTCCCTCCCTCCCTCCCTCCTTCCTTCCTTCCTTCCTTTCTTCCCTCCCTCCCTCGCTCCCTCCTTCCTTCCTCCCTCCCTCCTTCCTTCCTTCCTTCCCTTTTTTCCCTTTCTTTCCCAGTTGCTGGGCACAACCCACTGGATTGATTTTATGGTACACTAATTGGTTACAGTCTGCAATTTTGAAAACGGCAGGTTTAAAGAAAGCTGCAGCAGTCTCCTGCTCTTGGTTAGGAAGTCCATCAAACTCCTCTTTATTGTTTCTCTTTCAATTCGCCCTCAAGGCTTTTTAGCTGCTGCTTCCTGATCCAATGATGAGGTATGTATCGATCCTAGGTCTTCTTTGTCCCTGCCTGTCTTTCTTGAACAGCCAGCCCTCGCTGCTTTCTAATCAGGGTGTGAGTGTCATCTCACTCCATCTCAGGTACACTAGTTGGGGCACAGACATGATCATAAATCAAAACCTCTCGGGCCGCCATCTCACTGACCTTGCAAATATAAACAGGGCCAGTTGTGCAGGTCTCTCCCTCCTTCCTCCTTTCTTTCTCTGCAATCCAGCTTCTTTGTGGAAAACAAGGGTCCTACTAGGTCTTACCCCACACCCTTCCTTATTAGACTTAATAAACCGTGTCTGTGGCAAAACAGTTTTATGACTTTAGGTTTACATCTGCTCTCATGGCACTTGACTCAGAAAAGCATTTGTAATCTGCATCCTACATTCTACACTGGGTAATACTGAGTTTAGTTTACTGTTGCTCACATTTCAGCATCAGTAGCCAAAGACAGAAACATTGGGGGGCTGAGAAGGAAATCTGTTCTCCTTTTTTCTCAATTACATAGCTGCCAACATCTCTAGAGTGTACTTACTGGCCAGGGCCCACACGTGTGATTGCTCAGATTTGCCGACTCATTAGCAGAAGTTCAGTCTTTACCACCCACGCGAAGGAAAGATGTTTCTCAGTCACTTCTGTTTGCAAATTTTAATTTCAAATTTTCCTCTATCAAACTCACACCCTCAGAGTTTAGGAATATTTAGGACAGATTCTTCGTCCCTAGTATTTGTCACTTAAAACCAAATCCTCCCAGTGTGAAGTCAAGGTTGTTGTGGGAAATGGCATGATCAAGGACTCCGGGTAGAGATGATCCCAGCCCGGATCCCAGCGACACCACCTGCTGAGTTCCTTGTGGAGCCTTTCTGCACACCTGGCAGGTGAGGGCGCCTCCTGTGTCTCTTTTCGGTCCATGTCAGTTGCTTGGAATACTGACTACAGACATGAGAAAGCCTCCTTGGAATGCAGAGCCCGGGAGGCCCATAAAGGAACAAAGAAAACTGATCACGTGGGAGAAAGGAGGGGCTGTGTGAGGAGGAAGCCCTTATAACCCCCACAGCAGCACAATCCCCTCAGCATGGGCGGGTTTGGTTTGTTGTGCCCCAACCTCATTTTATATGATACCAGCCCTTAATAAATAAAATGATCAATATCTTATGAATAGTGTAAATAACATTAATTATTTAAAAGTAAAATAATGAAGCTCCCTTAGTAAACACTGTTGAAATGAAAAATGTGACTCACATTTATATAAAATTTGGGACTCTGACTCTCATTTTATGAAATGCTGATATTTGAAAACCAAAACTGTCCTGACTCCTGGGCTCAGAATGTCCTCAAGGTCTGGTGTAGAGGCAAGGTTACTCTCCTACATTGGCACTGTGTTGTTGTTACTGCCTATCCGCAACGTATTCGGGTCACGCACTGATATTTATTAGGTTCTCCTTCGCTGTTAGGGAGAAGAGTGCCTTAGCATTTGCTCAAAACTCACTTCTTAGCCCTTGGCATAGCGCTGTTCCTGTTAAATACTGGTGTTTAACAAATTACTCCAAAACTTAATGACTAAAGACAATAATTTTATTTTGCTCCCTTTTTTGGGAGTCAGGAATTTGGACAAGACTTGACTTGGCAGCTTATCTGTTTCATGTGGCATCAAGAGGGACTGCTGACGAGTGGCCTTTCTAGATTGGTGGTCTGGGGTAGTCAGACTTCTTACATGGCAGCTCAGGGCTTCCAGGGAGGGGAAGCTTCCCTCAAACCCTGGGCTCAGAAAATAGGCTACTATCAATTTTACCATATTCTATAGGTCAGAGCAGCCACAGAGACCACTCAGATTCAAGGGAAGTGGATGTAGACCCCACCTTTTTATGCAAGGAGTGTCACAAATCTGGAGTCACCTTTAACCTACCCTAAGAAAAACTTGCTAATTGCTAACATGGGCTTAGAGATTGTGTACTTCTTGGCCTCAGAAGGACAGAGTAGGCATGGACAGGACACAGCCAAGATCCCAGGTTTGCTTTGGGGCTTGCTACTGGTATCCCAGTGACATGGTGAGCATGCAGCAAATTCTTGACAAATCTTGTTGCTGACTGTTGTAACTGCTGCATTTCCTTACACACAGTGCTACTGAGAATAAATTCAGTCAATCGGTGAGTCGGGAAAGATCTATTAGGCATGTACTCTGTGCCAGACATTGTGCCGGGTGCTGGGGACACAGCGGTAACAAAATACCCAGCCATGGTCCTTGCCTTCACAGAGGGTATGATCTAGTATAGGAGACAGGTATTATCAAAGGATTTAAAAAATAAGTGTAAAATTGCATCTTATAGAAGTGCCATAAAAAAGAGGTGGATGATGCAAAATCAGGGAAGACTTCCCTAAAGAAGTGATGATTGAACTAAAATCTCAAAAATGAGGGATGAAGAGCCAGAGACTGCAGGGGCTTTGAGACCATAGGGTTTGATCCCTGAGGTGGTATGTGGACACCTTGCACATTCCATCCATTCATCCAGCCATCCAGCTGTTCATCAATCTACCCATCCACCCACTTAGTCATTGAGCCCTGACGGATCACCTTCCATGTGCTGGAGACATGGGTAAGTGAGACCGCCTAATCTGTACCTTTATAGAGCTTACTCTCACCCCTCCAGTGTTCTAGTCTTTATTACCTTCACCAAACATTGAGATTCTAAAGACCTCTCTAGTTTTAACATTCAAGGATAATATCCTATAAGCCTCATCCTTAATCTAACCTCACTCCCCAGTCATAATTATTTGCAAATACATCTTTTGGTCACAAGGAGTACATGGTGCAAAGATGGGAATGACTCAACACAACTGCTCTCAGAAAACTCTCAGGAACCATTGATGATGACACTATGTTGTGCTGTCTCTTAGGCTGCATGGGCAGGTCTGGTCATGTCCTGGGTGGAGTCACAGGGCATTCCTCTCTCCTGCTAAGGGCATTTCTCTCTCCATGGCCTTGTTAACACTGAGCACGCCATTCTCCCAAGGGTGGACTCTTTCGTTACACATGCTTAATAGAACAGAATTGTTCTGCTAATCAGTTCAATTTAATTCAATCCCAACTTAGCTCAAGTTAGCTTTTAGTGTAGGTAGATTTAGCTCAACTCAACTTTACTCAACTCAATCCATCCATCCATCCATCCATGCTTTCAGCAAGTATTTCTTAAGTACCTTTCTTTGGCAGAGTCTACGTTGGGCCTGGGAATCCCGCTGGGATTTCTCCCACCAGCTGACTCACCTCCCTGCTCGAGTCTGATGGCATCAGTGTATTGTGGAGAGAACACTGGACTTAGAGCAGGACCTCCCTATGTCTGGAGTGTAGCCCTGCCATTTACCTACCGCCTTGGGCAATGTTCTTTGCCTTTAGGAGCCACAGTTTTCTTAACTGTAAAGCAGGAATAATAATACATACATACTTTGTGAAGGGTTTGTCACAATTAAATTCAAAGAAGCCACTCACAAATGATGGAATCTATTAAATCCACCCATTTTTTAAAACCTTTCTGGACCTAAAGGAAAGACTAGACTAAGCAAGAAAAAAAGAAAAGGAAAGAAAAAAGATCCAAGGCTCAGCACAACGCTTGGGAAACAGGAGAACTCACGAGGGAGGAGTTTACTAGTGAATCACGGTACGGTCCCCTTGTCTCTGCCCTGGAGTCTCCATGTTTCCCAAAGGCCTCTTTTGATACCTTCACTGAATTCTTTTTGGGAAATTGCCTTGATATTTACCCAAGTTACTTTTTTGCATCCCCGAGCTCAGCTCAACTCTTGATTTCTCGTGCTCAGAATCAGGACCTGTGCACTTGAGTACAGCTCAGGCATTCACTGGCGAGCCAGTCCTTCGTCACTAGCCCACGCCCTCACAAGCAGGGAGAAGACATGGGGGACAGAGGACATGGTGGCAGCCTGCACAGCCCACCAACCCAGCAGAACCCCGATAAGGCACAGTTGAGGCATCCTATAGTATCGATAGCAGAGGAACAGGAGACAGGAGGAAAAAAAAGATGAGAGCAGGACATCCAAGAAAGTGAAATCAGGTCAGGGTGGGTTTTCCCCCACAGAGACTGCCATGTCACTAGACATCAACTCACACCCCACAGGTGCCAACTCTGGTCTGAAAATAGATGCACAACCGAGCTACAGGATACCCAACGTTCGGCATTCTCGGGTTCCTTCAACTTGGGAAGGCTTTCCTTTATCTCTCATTGTTTCCACTTGTGGCTAAAATCAGAACCGGGTTTCTCGTTGTTTAAAAATGTCTTCCATTCCATTGCTGCCCAGAGTCATCTCACATGAATACCCTCTTTTCTTAGGTACTCGATGGTCTCAGAGGCAGAAACAGAAAGCATTTTCATGGAGCCCATTCATCTCTCCTCAGCCATTGCAGCCAAACAGATCATCAAGGAAGGTAATGTGACCTGAGGGTGGGTGGCAGTGGACAGAGCCCAGGGCCCATCTGAAGACCCTTGGAGGGGGCCACTGGAAGGCGTAAATGTGCTTCTCAGGTGCTGCCCGTCACATCAAAAGATGCAGATCTGAAGAAGGCAGTTCTGCCAACCCCTCATCATCAACTTTGATGGGACAGAGGTGGAAGTTATGCATCTGTGTGAACAGTCCTCTAGACAGCAGCCAGGGAGGCAGCTCCTATCGGCCCTTAGGGCCTCCCGCTCAGTGTTTGGTCACCCCAGGGCCCTGAGGTGGCTTATGGTAGAGATGCAGACCTGAGGGCCCAAGAAGTAGCAAGGAGCACCTAAGAATTCTTTTCAGATGGATGTCCAGATTTAGAACTGTATTTCCACCAATACTTGAAGATGGTCTTCAAACCAAAGGATGCATGGGGAGGAATGAGGAAGGGTGGGGTGGGGAGCGATGTTCATATTTACACAGTAGAGTATGGAGACGACAACATACCATATTTTATTCAAGGGTACTTATCCTGATTGGATGGATTTTTCTTTTCCTAGTCAATTTTGGGCAATAATCTTTTGCAATTTCTTTCTTCCCCTTTCTCCTCCTTCCCCCTGGTGTCCTCTCACACTTCTGGTGGGATGGGGTGGGGTGGGATGAGGCAGCATTGCCGATGTAACAGGGCCCAGCAGGCCTTTGGCCTTAACCTGGTGTCCATCGCTGGTGGCCGCCATCCCTTCCCTGGTCTTTAGTCATGAAAACCACACATGCTCTTCCTACTCCACCGTAATCCCAGGCCTTTCTTGGTCCCTGATCCATTTGGATCTACCAGGGTCTCCAGAGGACATCTGGATCTCACACCACACTTCACAGAGAATCAGAAAGTCAGTTGGTTGTTGCTGGCTCTCTGGGCACTCTGGGAGGCCTTATCTTCTCAAAGACCCCTCTGACTCTGGAGTTTCTTTTTCTTTTCCACCCCCCCTACCTGGGGTCTCTGTTATCTTGCTCCAAGCCAGGCCAAGCCCTCCAGGCCCAGGCAGTGTCTTCACCCTGGTCTAGTTCTCCCTGACTTGCTCCCAGCACCACCCTAGCTCCGGAAGGTCTTTTCTCCCTCCTTTGTGGTTGGGAATTCCCGTGACCTTCCACCCTGTACTATCCCTGCTCTCTGCTTCATTCAGTGGGCCACTCTCCAGGTTTGGGTTCTTGATAAATACAAGTCCAGCTTTAGGAGTTGTGAGAAAAACATGTTCTCCCTTTGAAAGCTTCACTTTCAAGTCTATAGAATGCCATGGACATTCAAAGTCTAGTCTGAAACCAGAAGATGCATGATGCCTTTTTAAATTCTAGATCTTATGCACTTTGCCCTTCTCTGGGGCATTAAGCCTAAGTTTCACTAGTATTAGTGGCTGATGGGCTGTGGGGAAAGAAAAAACAATACACTATAGAGAAAGGAAAATGTATCAGGTGATATTTCAAAACGTTACCATGCCGGCTAGTGATCAGAGGGGTGAAAATGTATGTTGAAGGCCCCCAATTTTCATGAAAGTGTGCATATGCCACAGATCTGAGAGAGTGCAGGGAGAATGTGCAGACTCTACTTTCTTTTGAAGAAACCTTAAGTAACGGAAATAAACGGGAGAAATTGATGCAGGGAGGTAAAGTCTACAGAGGCGGAGGTGTGAACCAGAGACCTAGGGAAAGGAGGAGTTGCCGCGGGTGAAGGGCTGGGACATTTGGTTTTAAACTGAAAAGGGAAGAAATCAAAACAACCACCTGCTAGATAAATAGCTGAGGCAGACAATACTGTATATTTTAATGAGGCTTCAGAAGTTCTATTTTTCACATGTGGTAAAGGAAAGAGGTGACATCTCAGTAGGTAGGGAAGGAGAGGGGCTTTTACATTTGCTATGTAAGCCCCCAGGAGAGCTGGGGGAGAAAACTGGGTGGTGGAGAAAAGAGGAACACTTCATCTATTTTTAAACAAAATAGAGCTCTGGGATTGCCAGGGTTTTCTTCTTTCTGCTTTTGAAATGGAGATCAGAGAACATTTAGAGCTGAGACCTGATGCTGGGATGCAGTGGCCCATCAGGGGGTTTGGATGAGGACAGAGGGAAGGGAAATGAAACCCTGAGCCCCAGGCAGAAGCCAGGACTCCCAGGATTCACATCCTTGAACAGCAAGCCCAGCTTTCCGACACCCGTCAGGAGCTGCTTCTGTGAAGGGCTGGGCCAAGTCTATCTTCCAAATGTGGCTAGGGCCCAGGGTGGGGAACCTGCAGCCTCAAGGCCACCTGTGGACCCCAGATCCCCCAGTGCAACCCCTTGACTGAATCCAAAGTTTGGATTCGGTCAAAAGGCCACACTCAAAGATCCAGAAGGGCCACATGTGCCCCAAGGCTGCAGGCGGCTTCTCCCTGCAGGTGTCTGCCCAGAGACCATTCATCAGGGACAGAGATGGCGCTGGCAACAGACTACAGCTAACACAGAGGACACGCCTTTCCGGCTGCTTCCTTCTCTCTCGCTAGTCAGTATTTTTGGCTGCCAAGTGAGAGGAAAGGTTTCGCTCTCTCCTATTCTTGTCTACCTTCTTAGAGAAGGGAAACGCTTTACTTTCCCCCACATTTGATAAATTGTGAGCAAATATATTATTAAGAGAAGGTAAAGGTTCACCCCAAACGTAGGTGAGTTGGGATTGGAGTTCATGGGGAATTTGAGCTTTTCTGTTGTCAGCAAGGCCCTGAGTCCTGTTTTGAGACTGGCACGGGGGCTCATGACAAACTCTTGCCACCTGTCTAAGGGCTGGGAGGCTGAGAATCACAGGGGCTTACACTCTAGTTGGGGGGAAGCAGACAATGAATGAAATAAATAAGTAAATTAAATGTATATTAGGAGGTAATAGCACATAAATGGCTGCTGGAAGTTTTACTTTTCCCAGGGTTATTTACAATCCATATGTAAAGGAATCATACTAATAGAGTGAATTATGTTATGAAAGTACACCATTGACTCATTTGGCAAACACTTCCCAGTACCCACATTATACTGGGCACCGTGGGAGTTATAAGTATGAATGGGACATACACCTAGTACTTAAGGACCATCAGCCAGCTTCAGAGAAGCATGGGAGGGAGTAGGGGAAAGTGGTTTCCCTTCACCCACATCTATATAATCCTGCTGCTGACCCCAACTACTGGTGTCCGGGCCAACGTAGTAGGCCCCCAGGCCCCACCACGTCCTTTCTGGCAGACCCTGCTGGCATTCAGTCCATGCCAGAGTCCTTGCAGCCAACCAGCCAAGAGCAGGTTCTCGCAAGGAACAGGGAAGGCCCTGGTATTCCTAACTCTCGCATGAGAATACCACCTGTCCCCTCTAGAACTCAAGCCACGGGAGCTCAAAGCAGACACAGAGTGTCCAGGCATGCTGGAGTCCGCCGAGCAGCTGCTAGTGGAGGACCTGTACAACCGTGTCAGGGAGAAGATGGACGACACCAGCCTGTACAACACCCCCTGCATCCTGGACTTGCAGCGGGCCCTGGTTCAGGACCGCCAAGAGACGCCCTGGAACGAGGTGGATGAGGTCTGGCCCAACATCTTCATAGCTGAAAAGTGAGTCTGACTTCTGGGCGTCATGACCTTTTGTCCCACCCTCTGGTTAGGGCCTGAGAGAGATGAAACTCCCCCAGCTTTCATCAAAGGCCCCCATGGGTCCACGCAGCACGCTGAGGCTGCCTGACCACTTACCCTGCCCTGGCCGTGGAAAAAGGCCCCGCACACCTGCCCACACAGATCCCCAGGGAAAGTGCTGGCACGACTGCTTACTCTCTGCCCCCCTGCCATGGCCATCTGTCACAGCCTTGCCCCTCTGGCCATCTCTGGGCCTCCAGCACTGCCACAGAGTCCTGCCAGCTCCACCACCTCATGGCATCTGTAACAACCACACAACAGGACACTAGGAGCATTGACAATGACATGCACATGTATTTCCCAACATGTGAAAATGTTCACAATACAGTATGAAAAACACAGATTACAAGAGAATACATATACAGTATGACACTAACTGTAACATTTACGGGGGCATTTGTGCCCGTGCATATGCTTTTGCATAGACAACAATTAGAAATACAACAAAATGTTAACAATATTTCTCTCCGAGAGGTGTTTTGTAAAGGGGGCTTTTATTTTCTTTTTTAGATTTCTTTTGAATTGCAAAGGTTTTCTAGAGTAGATATTTATTGTTTTTGTAGAAAGAATACAGTTATTTTTTAAAGAGTTTACCTGAGGCCAGGAGTTGGAGCTGTAGTGTGCTATAATCATACCTGTGAACAGCCACTGCACTCTAGCTTGGGCAACATAGCAAGACCCTGCCTCTGAAAAAAACAAAAAAGTTTATCAATGGTTTCCAGAACAAAAACAAAAACAAAAAGAACTCACTCACGTCCTATTCCTTCAGGATCTTTCCAGTGCACAATTGGCACCAATAGGTTAATTTGTGCAACTAATTTTTGCTGATCCACACACTACTTCATGAGATGTTCTCCCAGTGTAATTACCCATGTATCCAGAAGTGAAGGAGGGAATTTGGGGCCCCAGGGAAGGCAGTCGGGATGGCAGCTTTGGACATTGGGTCTTATCCTCACCATTGAGTAATAGGTTGCCTAGAACTCAATCCCCAGAGCTGGGCACCACATCCTAAGTGATTAAATAGATCTGCAAATCCAGAAGCATTCACCTTGTGGTCACCAGGGACCCCAGGCATTTCCAGGTATCCCCAACTAAAGCCCCCTGCTCCTTCTCGGGCCACCCTGTCCTCAGGGCCTCTTCAAACTAAGCTCCATTTATTCAGCTGCAGCAAAAAGAGCTGTGAATTAGACATCTGAAACACCAATTCTTGTTCAGAGGTTTTTTTCTCCTTTCACAGTCTGGGGAAGTTATAAGAGCTTGGATTCATTTTTATAATCTTCAAATGGGAATAAAAATAGTTGCCCTATCTACTTCTCAAGTTCATTATTGGGATAAAATAAAATAATGCGTGTGAAAAGATTTCAAAAACTATAAGCATGCCATATCAATGTAGAATATGCCTAATTTCATTATTTTTGTCTGCCACTTTTGTCTTTGACGAATGTCCATTTCCAAGGCATGAGGTTTTAAACTAAAGGTCTCTGGACCATTCAAAGGTTTTCTTACACATCAGTTCTGTTCTCTTCTTCATCTTGCCCTTCCTTGCTTAGCTGTCTGTCTCTTTTCTCTCTTGCTGCCACCAAGTCACTGACCCTTGTTATAATGGCATTTGCAGCGATCCCAGACACCCAGGATCAGAGAAAAAGACACTCACCCAGCTGGGGCCCTCTGACCAGCTGCAGCGGGCTCCCTGCTGCAGTGGTAACACCTTTCTAGCTCTCACTCTGGCTAACACATCCCTGCCTCTCCCCCCAGGAGCGTGGCTGTGAACAAGGGGAGGCTGAAGAGGCTGGGAATCACCCACATCCTGAATGCTGCGCATGGCACTGGCGTTTACACTGGCCTTGAATTCTACACTGGCCTGGAGATCCAGTACCTGGGTGTGGAGGTGGATGACTTTCCCGAGGTCGACATCTCCCAGCATTTCCGGAAGGCTGCTGAGTTCCTCGATGAGGCACTGCTGACCTATAGAGGTGAGGGGGTCTGCCGCTCCAGGCTACTTCTACCAGGGGAGAAGCAAGTGGGGATGTTATGAAAAACTCCTGATTATCTGCCGTGTCTGGAGGGCATCTGTCTTAAGAAGGCTGCTTTCTCTAAGAAGAAGAGAAAGGACAAGATAGTAATTCATCCAGTAAGTAATTATTGAGGGCCTAACATGTGCCACATACTGTTCTAGGCTCTGCGGTGAAAGACTGAGGCAAAGCTTCTGGCCTTTGAATTCTCTTACGCTGTAGAGAGGGGAGAGAAAATGAAAATTAAAAAGCAGAAAATAAAATTAAAATTAAAATGTCAGATGGTGACAAGTGCGAGGCAGAGACTATAAATAGGATGATGTGCTAGAGGGACTGGCCAGAATTCAGGGGTCCTCCAACTATGGCCCGCGGGCCACATGCGGCCCGCCGGGTGTTTTTGCTGCCGCTGCCTGTCCTGCTTAGCAGCCGACTCGTCCCAGGCCCACAGTGCGCATGTGTGGAATGTGCGCCGCACTCTCCAATGGCCCTCCAACGGTCTGAGGGACAGTGAACTGGCCTCGTGTTTAAAAAGTTTGAGGACCCCTGGGCCAGATCCTTGCAGACAGTAGTTGAGAAGTCCTTCTGTTGATGGAACATTTAAACCATGTGACAAGGAGCTAGTAATGGCAAATTGGAAGAAGAGCATTCCTGGCCAAAGGAGTTGCTAGTGCAAAGATCCTGCGGTGGAATACACTTGGCATGTTCAGGAATCAAAAGGCTGGTGTGGGTTAGCACGGTAGATGCAGGGGCCCCTTCACAAAGGAAATTAAAGGCCAGGGTAAGGAGGCTGAGCGGCACCCTGATCTGATTTATGTTTTAGGAAACTCATTCTTTGGAGAATGGACTGAGTAAGGAAAGGAGGAAAGCAGTGCTGAGGCTACTGCTGTATGCACGTGAGAGGGGTAGGAGACTAGACTGGAGTTCACAGGCTCGGGGCTCAGGGAGGAGAGGCGGGAGTCCATGCAGTGGGGCCAGCAGCCCTGCAGGTAAGAGTTCAGGATTTGCTATCCAGAAACCTGGATTTGAATCCAGGATTTGCTACACTTTATCTACCATGTGACCTTGGGCCATTTCCTTTATCCCTGGGACCTGCAGTTTCCTTATATGTAAAACAAAGATAAAAATATCTAATGCTGAAGTTGCTGTCAAGAATACATTTTTTTAAATGCACATAAAAGAGCCTACTTGGCACAACACCTGGCACATAATAAGTGCTTAAAACATTATAGCCATTTCTCTGATAATACTGTTAATGACTCCTTGGAAGGGTGTTGCTCGTCACCACCAATCGCCAGGATGGGTAACTTCTAATGGGAAACACACACACAATGTGTATGCGTGTAAATTTTTATATATATAATAAAAAGTAAAAAGTTTTCTATCCTTTTCAATGCTTAAAAATCCTGTGGGATTATCCGTCCAATGTCCGCGGCGGAGGGAGTTTGCCCGCAGGTCTCTCCGACCTGGCACGCACCCACCGACCTCCGGTGAAGACTGGGCAGGCGCGGGAGATAGCGCGTGTAGACACGGCCTCTGGCCGGCGGTCACCCCGGTCGCCCCGCACCATCCCTGGCGAATGAGACAGATCGCAGAGGGTGGAAGGCATTTTCCGAAGCGAGATCCAGAGCGAGGGCCCGCCGGGACGGTGGAGGGAGGAGGGACGCGCCTGACCCGCGGGGCCGGGGCGGTGCCAGCTGCGCCGGCTCCAGCGGGAAGTTTCCTGCCGCGGGCCTAGTGAAGGCGGGGACCTCCCCTCCAGGATGCCCACGTCGGGCTGCGTCGCCTTGGCCAGAAGCGAGGGGGTCAGCTCCGCCCGGCCGCACACCCAGGTCGCAGAGCGCGGAGTCCCGATTCCCCGTGGGGCCCGGTGCGCCTGCGGGCATCTCCTCTCCATTCAGCCTCCTCTGCCTGCGAGGCAGCGAACCGACCGGACTGTTGCTGTGGTCGTCGCTTTTGCGGGTAATTCCTACTCGTCACCCTAGAGAGGTTGTAGCATCCCTGGAATTACCCGCTGAGCCTTAGTTCCTGTGGTTTCCTAGTCTAGGATGCTTGGGAGTCAGTTCCTGACAAAGAGCGAAAAGAACACCTGGCTCGCTGGGCATTTTACATAGTAATCGCGATGACCCCACCAGGGGGGTGTTGTCATTTACACTGCAGAGATTGGGAAATTGAGACCCATGGAAGGTTAAGTGACTTGGCCACAGCGTAATAATCAAGATTCTGTTGGTTGCCTGTAAATAGAAACCATCTCAAACTCCTTTACAAGCAGCAAAGGCACTAATTATGAAGATACAGTAAGGAATCCAAAGATATTATTAGAAATGTGGCACCCCAGGAGTCTGGAACAAGAATTGAACAATCTCAGGACTCTTAGTTTCCAGCCTCTTTCTCTCTGTACTTTAAATAGCAAGTGGCTTTAGCTGATCCTGCCTCGGTCCCATTTCCAAATTTTCTGGAGAATTTGGCAGATGCTGGTCCTTTATCTACCCTGAGTTCTACCAACAGTGGCAGGTGAGGTGGCCTCTGGGCAAATACTTCATGTTTTCCTGGAGTGTGGAGAGGGGGTAAGTTCTGAGGAAAGGGGGAATTAAGAATTGGGAGGGTACACACAATGCCTGCCATAAAAAGACATACTGCGTGTAGACAGAATTTGAACCCGATCTTACTCAAGTCCAATGCTCTCTCCACTAGGTGTGCTTTTCAAGTTTTAAAAACAGGGAACCTCTCCTCCATCAGCCTGTTGCTAGTCAAAATGGCGACTCTGCAAATTAGAAAAAGACCACCTTTCTCAAACCATTTTACTGATGAAAAATTTTCATCATAACCAAATATATTTCTCCTTCGGTGTGAAGGGTGCCCCCTGCAGAGCAAAATCTATACAACATCAGTGTGGACCTTGTACCTAACAGAGAAAACAGAAAATCCTATTGCTGCTCTGGGCGAAGTGGGTAAAGACACCAGAGTCCGACCCACCGGGCCTCTCCCTTATCCCTCAGGCTGCCCTTGAGGCTACTCAGAAGAATTTCAGGGTGCTGGGAACACAGCAGGGAAAAGCATGGCTCCCCCAACCTGGTGTCTACCAGACTGAGTCTGAGTAGTATTTGATGCCCCATGAGGAAGACTGGTCATATCCTGAAGTGTCCTGGAGTGAGTTGGCCTGGTGATTCCACCTCCAAAGGAAGAGAGTGAGACTTTGGGAGTAGCCACAGTAGACTGTGGCCTGGTCAGATGGTTAAGGGAGGTCCTTGGTGAGATACAGCTGAGCCTTGAGCTGAAGATGGGAGGGGAAAAGACCAGCGCATCTGTAGATGCTCCTTTGGAGGCTTTGACTCTGCTCACTTACCTTCTTCTAGTGGCTGCTGGCTCTTGCCAATAACACCTTTCAGCATTCCTGGGCCTCAGCTCCCCTGAATCTTCTCAGTCTCTGACCTCCTGTGTGACAAAGACATGGTCTTAAATGATGCAAAGATATAATAATAAAAGAGTCACCACCATCCCATATAGTTAGATAGAATTCTTGACTGATGTAGCAAACATCCCCAAAGGCTGTTGGCAAGTAGATTGATGACAGCCAGGAGGAAGGTCTCCAGTGGTCTCAGTCTGCATTTTAAACAGTCATTAAAATGAAGGCATACAAGGCATGTTTGTTACATTCACCAAGGATGCAAAGCAGAAAGGGAGGCCAGGAGATAACTGCTCTACTGAATGGCAGAGTCAAGATTTGCAAAGGTTTCTGTAGGTGATACAAACAGACTACATCTACCAAAAATGATTAGTAGGAATTTGTAAAGGTACCCTTATGTTTAAAAAATGCTATAGGATAAGAGAGATATGACTTAATTGCAGTTTTTTAGAAAGTTGTATAGGTTTCAGTGGCTATAAAAGATAATTTGAGTTCATTGTGTGACATATCTCACCTACATTGCAAGCTTAGACGGCATCATAAAGTCCCAGTGCCCAGAACGAGAGTAGTGAGGAGCCCACTCTGTGCGGGTCTGTTCAAAGCTGAATTATCTTGCGCCAGCCTCCTGAACACCAGCTCCTCAGCAAAAAACTGATAAACTCAAGTTTTGACCTGGAGAAGAATAACTAGAATAGTAAGGGAGCATGAAAGATGCTCAAATAATGATTGAAAGATGCAGAATAGCTAGGAAAAGAAAAAAAAATTAGGGAAGAATATAATAGTGATCTTCTTAAGGATTTTTGTATAAAGGTCCTGGTTGGTACAGATATATTCCTTATTGACTCCAAATATCAAAGGGCACCAGATGCAACAGGCAGAAATGTATATATGAAAGAATTTTAAAAATATTAGAGTGGTCCAGATATGGAATGAGGTGTGTGTCTGTGTGTCCGTGTGAGCTGTTGAGCTCCCCGTCACTGGAAGCACC
This sequence comes from Cheirogaleus medius, assembly GCA_008086735.1. Taxonomy (NCBI): domain Eukaryota; kingdom Metazoa; phylum Chordata; class Mammalia; order Primates; family Cheirogaleidae; genus Cheirogaleus; species Cheirogaleus medius. The sequence continues at coordinate 4,641,169 of VBSM01000662.1, forward strand.
TGGCAGAGAGTAGATGGTGGGCGACCCAGCATGGGGGTGCTGTAAAGGGAACTCTACAGTCTAGACTGTGACTGTGGTGCTTCCCAGCACGGAGATTCCACTTCTCTGTGACTCATTCATTTTAGCTTCCCTTTCCATTTCTGCTTCCCCTTCCCCCCCAATTCTTTTATTTCCCCTCTCTCCGATGCTTAGTTGGTGGGAGACGGTATAGACGCACTCCAGTGTTTCACATGCAGGGCAGCGGGGACTGCTCTGTCTCTCCATAATATGGGGACAGTGGTGACCATCCCTCCCGGGACTTGAGCCTGGTTGAACACCAGAGGCAAAGTAAACATCTTAAGTTCAGCACATCAAAACGGCACTTTAAAAAAAAACGCTACAAGGAAGCCGCTGCAATCCCATCGTTATCTCTTGTGCTTTCTTCTCAGGGAAAGTCCTGGTCAGCAGCGAAATGGGCATCAGCCGGTCGGCAGTGCTGGTGGTGGCCTACCTGATGATCTTCCACAACATGGCTGTCCTGGAGGCCTTGATGACCGTGCGCAAGAAGCGCGCCATCTACCCCAACGACGGCTTCCTGAAGCAGCTGCGGGAGCTCAACGAGAAGCTGATGGAAGAGAGAGAGGAGGAGGAGGCGGGAGCAGATGAGGCCGAGGAGGGCGAGGAGGCGGGGAGCACGCTCGGGGCCACAGTGCACACCCTGACGGTGGAGGAGGAGGACGACATCACCAGCCACCTGAGTGGCTCCTCCTTGGGGAAGGCCAGCCAGGCCTCCAAGCCCCTCACTCTCATTGACGAAGAGGAGGAGGAGAAACTGTATGAGGAGTGGAAGAAGGGACAGGGCCTCTCCGCAGGCAGGGTCCCCCAGGGTGGCGAGGGCACGCGCTCACCCGCCTCCAGCCAGGCTGGGGAGGAGCTCGAGGACGAGGACGTGGAGAGCATCATCCGGGAGTGGCAGAGCCGGAATGAGCGCTACCAAGCGGAAGGGCATGGGCGGCGGTGGGGGAGGGAGGAGGAAGAGGAGGAGGAGGAGGAGGAGAGCAACACCGGCTCCTCGGTGGGGAGGAGGCGGAGACACACCCTGAGCGAGAGCAGCGCTTCTGAGAGCGTGAGCAGCCACGACATACGGGTCCTGAAGCAGCAGCTGCAGATGAGCGCCCAGAGCCGCGCTGGGAGGCGCCGCTCCGACTCTGTGTCCACGGAGAGCACCTGGGACATGTGGAACGAGAGGCTGCTGGAGATTGAGAAGGAGGCCTCCCGCAGGTACCGCGCCAAGAGCAGGAGGGAGGAGGCGCAGGCGAGCTCAGAGGCAGGGAGCAGGGCGGGAGAGGACGACAAGGAGAGCGTGTGCTCTGAGGCCAGCTCCTTCTACAACTTCTGCAGCAGGAACAAGGACAAGCTCACTGCCCTCGAAAGGTGGAAGATCAAGAGAATCCAGTTTGGATTTCACAAGAAAGACTTGGAAGCAGGAGACAGCAGCAGTGAGCATGGAGCAGAGGAGGCGGCGGGGGAGAAGCAGCCCTCGGATGTCAGCCTGACGGCCTACCAGGCCTGGAAGCTGAAGCACCAGAAGAAGATAGGCAGCGAGAACAAGGAGGAGGTGGTGGAGCTCAGCAAGGGGGAGGATTCTGCCTTGGCCAAGAAGAGGCAACGGAGGCTGGAGCTGCTGGAGAGAAGCAGGCAGACGCTGGAGGAGAGCCAGTCCATGGCAGGCTGGGAGGCGGACAGCTCGGCTGCCAGCACCAGCGTCTCCCTGTCTGCATTCTGGTCTGCAGCCCTCTCTGCCAGTGCTGATGGGGACACGGCATCCATACTCAGCACCCAGAGCAACCGCTCCCATCTGTCTCAGGCCACAAGCCACACAGGGGCATGCTCAGCCTCACCCTTGCCTAACCTGCCAGTGGGGCCTGGAGACACCGTTTCCATTGCCAGTATCCAGAACTGGATTGCCCATGTAGTCAGCGAGACTCTCGCTCAGAAGCAAAATGAAATGCTGCTGTTGTCCCGCTCACCATCCGCTGCAAGCATGAAGGCAGTGCCAGCAGCCAGCTGCCTGGGGGATGACCAAGTCTCCACGCTCAGCGGACAGAGCAGCTCGTCCCTGGGCGGCTGCCTGCTGCCTCAGAGCCAGGCCAGACCCAGCTGCGACTCGCAGTCTGTGCTGTCCTCCCACGCCACGCTGAGCTCAAGGGCGGAAGGCACCGGGAGCAGAGTGAGAGGGACCAGCAAGCCCATCTACAGCCTCTTTGCTGACAATGTGGACCTAAGGGAGCTTGGCCAGAAGGAAAGGGAGATGCAAATGGAGCTGAGGGAGAAGATGTTCGAGTGCAAAATGGAGAAGCTGGCCTCAGACAACAAGCGCAGCTCCCTTTTCAAGAAGAAGAAGAAGGTCAAGGAAGATGAGGATGACGGCATGGATGATAGGGATGAAGACACCGACAGTGCCATAGGGAGCTTCAGGTATTCTTCCCGCAGTAATTCCCAAAAACCTGAAACAGACACCTCCTCCTCCCTGGCTGTCGGTGATCGCTATGCAAGTGGCAGCAGAGCTGGCAAAGAGATGGATAGCAGTATTAACAAGTGGCTCAGTGGCCTCAGGACAGAGGAAAAATCTCCTCCCCCAAGTGATTGGTCTGGAAGCTCCAGGGGGAAATACACCAGATCTTCCCTGCTCCGGGAGATGGAGTCTAAGTCATCCAGTTATAAGTTCTCCAAATCCCAGTCAGAGGAACAGGACACCTCCTCCTACCACGAGGCAAATGGCAACTCTATAAGAAGCACTTCGCGGTTCTCTTCTTCTTCCACCAGGGAGGGCAGAGAGATGCACAAGTTCTCCAGGTCCAAGTTCAGTGAGACCTCAAGCTCCCAAGAGGAGAGCCCAGAGCCCTACTTCTTCCGCCGGACCCCTGAGCCCTCCGAACGGGAAGAGTCCCCGGAGCCACAGTGCCCACATTGGGCCAGGGACAGGGACTCGGAAGACGTGGAAGAGTCATCCAAGTCAGACTTCTCTGAATTCGGAGCCAAGAGGAAATTCACCCAGAGCTTTATGAGGTCTGAAGAGGAGGGAGAGAAAGAGAGGACGGAAAACAGAGAAGAAGGGAGGTTTGCATCTGGGCGGAGGTCCCAGTATCGCAGAAGCACTGACAGGGAAGAAGAGGAAGAGATGGACGATGAAGCCATCATCGCTGCTTGGAGACGCCGGCAAGAAGAAACCAGGACTAAGCTGCAGAGAAGGAGGGAGGATTGAGCCAGGGAGTGGCTGAGAACACTGGAGGACGCCATTCAGCTTAGCACAGGGCTCAGGGCACATGTTGCCACCACCCGCCAAGGGATGAGGAGGCAGAGGGGATCTTCCAGAGGGGCAGAGCTGAAATAAGTGGTACCAAGCAAAAGGGCACTGGAGGTGGAGGAGACAGGAGGAGAGCCATCAACATGAAGCCCCAGTGCTGGACCAACTGACTCCATTTTCTGTTGCCCAGTGCCCTCTACACTTCAGTCTTTCACTTAATGTATTTGGTAGTGCTCATCCCAGACCAGAGAGGTGAGCTTGAGCAAGTACTGTAGTTTGTCGGAGACTCCAGTTTACATCCGGAAAGCCCATGAAATGCGGGGCGTGGTTCTGTTTGTGGAGTAATGAGACCCAGGAAATCTACCCTGTGGCAAGTCTGACCTCTCTTGGCAAGGCTCAGTTCTGGCTGCTTCTTTTTACTGTTTTGGATCTCCATTAAATTGGGATGTTGTCAAATATTTTCTTCTTCTTTCTGGTCACTTTTAGCTCTTTGAATATTATGGGATACCCACTTTAAAAGATACAAATGGGTTATCATGAGTCAGCCTCACCTTGTTCCACAAAAGCTGTGCCTCCAGGCAGTACCATCGTCATCTCATTATAAAAAATACTAAGCAAGTATTTAGCCTCAGTGCAGCATGAGACTACATTAGGAAAGCCCTTGAGAGTGACAGAGGGGACTAGAGAAAGAGAGTGAGTTTTACTGTGATGCGAGTGGCAAGATATAGAGAGAGGGTCCCTCTGGAATGACAGAAAAACAAAAACAGACCATGGGGAGAGGATAAAAAAAGCTCAATTCAAGGAGATGGAAACATATTTTTATATTAATAAAATCGAGCGGCCATCCTTGCTTTTTATTCCTTGGCAGATCGTTGGATAATTTAGTGAACAGTGCACTTGATCCTTCCCTGCACTCTGGAGGGGCTAGGCTGGTGAGAATTCTTTATCCTTTGTTCCCAAGGCATTTCTGCCCCTAAAACACAGGTTGGGTTGCTGACGCAAGCAGCACCTTACAACAGTCATTGATGGACTGGTTTCTACAGCTTCTTTCAGGCTGCAACACTTTGCAGGATTTGAAAACAGGCATGTGCCATGCAGGGGTCTGAGATGTCTTGATCAATCAAAAAATTCAATTCAGGAGACACAGCTGGAGAGGAAATGATTAATGGGAGGAAGAAGAGTAAGGAAGAATCCACAATGGAACAAAGAGTAAGTAATAATCATCACTTTTTCTACAGACTGAGATCCATGGGACGTGGAGACTATGCAACCTTCCCATGGAGATTAGCTCAGCATCACACATTTTAAAGAGCACAAAGGTAAATACACCAAGGCAAAGGGGAGCTGATGTGAGTGCAAACTCAGAATCGCATGTAGTTGCTGTCAAAGCAACTGCATGCGTTTGCTCGCTTTTCCTCCACCACTTTCGCCATGGTTCGGTTGCTGATGGTAGTACTCTCCCCTCCACCGACTGAGCGGGAACAAGAGGCCTTGAAAAAAAGTAGTGCTCAGGCTTCGGCCCAGTTGCCCCTGTCCTCCTTCGTTTTTTCATCTTTAGTTGGTCTCGGTCCCTAGTCTCCAACGCTTGATGGGTCATTCTCACCATACGAAGCAGCGCATCGGCTGGGCGTGGTGGAACCCGCCTGTAGTCCCAGCCACTTAGGAGGCTGAGGTGGGAGGACCGCTTGAGCCCAGGGGTTGGACTCCAGCCTGGGCAACATAGTGAGACTCCAGCTCTTAAAAAAAAAAAAAAAAAAAAAGCATTATCCTACTACATCCCACAGCAAGAAGGCTGGTTGTGGCCCATTTTACCTTCCTTTTGGGAGAACACAAGGAAAGGCTTCCTTTCTCATTTCACTTTTATGGGGAAGTTTCTGATATAGGCATAATCCAGAGTACCTACTCTAGAAGGCTGATCTGGAGGGAAGAATGAGAATATCCTTGGATGGGTCCCCTGTGCCCGTCTGTAAGCAGCCAATTAGCTCAGGTCCCTATACATGTTGGATTTTTTTTTTTTTTACTATAACTAACAAAATGTAAAAATTGATCTCACTCATGTCAAGGTAGACAAGAAAAAATTTTTAAACCATTCTTAGTCAATCCCAACTCATACTCCCCGGAATGAATGTTGAACAAACACGTAAAGCATATTGGTTTGAAGAGTTGCCCCAGTCTTTCTCCAGCCCTGGATGTGAGCCTGGGGAAACAGACCCAGGAGACCACCTGGTCTGCTCTCAGTTGAGCTGTCAGGCTTAGAGGGGCAATAATGGCCCCAGGGCCCACATGTAGCCCAGCTTGGCTCACCAGAGGAGGAAACCAGATGGGGTCAGGGCCAAGCCCTAGAGAAATACCTTTGCTTTCTGTGTCTCCAAGCATAGCTGCCTGGGATCCTGTTCTTGGGGTGATGTCTGTCTGAGAATTCCGGATCCTGAATTCAGCTTATTCCTGGAGTCTAGAGTATATTTTGGGAAAGCACATCGATAGAAAGTGTACGTGGTTTATGATGAGCTTGAAGAAATGTTTGGGATTTGAAGTGTTAGCATACCAAGCATGACTTCTGAATTATACCTAACCTAGGATAAGAGGTTGTAATCCGGCCTACCAGTCTCTGAATGACGTTAAGAGGTATATGTCAGTAAAAGTCCCCACGGAAAACACATGGCACCCCCAAAGTGATGACCAACAAAAATTTAATGCAGGGACTACTTACAGAGGCATAGGCAGGGTTAAGGGAGCCAAGAGGGAATAATAAAACACTCAGGGGTTAGCAACAGTGAGAAACTGATGCCACCCTAGGACTGAAGGGACAAAGTGAGGAGGCTTTTCCAGAGTCCACCAAGAGCCAGGACCATGCAGAGGGACCGCCTGACAACCTGGCAGAGGGGTGGGCGGAAATAATGCCCCAACCCCTCCTCCTCCTGGGTTTTGATTTCACACTAGTCATTTCCATTGGCCAAACCTAGCTGGAAGCCGGTGGGTAGGAGAGCCTAGTAGGCTGGAGAAGGACCAGAAGTGGATCAGAAGAGGCAAACAGAAAACTAGCAGCACAAATGTTAACATATTTAAGTGGAAAGGCCATCTCCATAGAGTCTTAAAAGACCAAAAACACTGTACACCAAACACAAACTGACCCACTCTTAAGAATTAATTAACAATTGGAATAGAGTTTCCAATATATAAAACCAACTACTAGAGTCAGTGACATTGTTTTACAGGAAAAAAAAAAAGAAAGAAAGAGGAGACAGATCTGCATCTATGGCCTTTGTCCACTCCTGAGTCATATAGAGTTCCCTAGGAGAAAACTCCCACAATAGGGGAGAGACCAGAGCACAGAAAGGGGCCCAGCAAGAGTGAAAATTCTGCACAGAATCCCGAGGTGGGGGTGGGGAGAGACAGAGAGAGGTAGAAAACAAATTTTTTTTTTTCTTCATCCAAAGTGAGGCCCTGGATAGAGAATGGAAGTGTTGGGGCTGTGAAGAAACCAGGTGTAGCAGGTAGCATCCCAGTAAGACACAGAGCCACTCCCAAATTACGGTAATTCAAGGGGGGAGTTTCATAAAGGAGCTATTTACAAAGGTGTGGTCTTGGTGCAGGGAAACCACAAGGCACAGTGCACACCCCAAGGCTAAGGGTTACTCCCAGGCCCGAGGAGACAAGGGGAGGGAGCTATTACTGGACCCTAGAGACAGAGGGGGCTGTGGGGGGGCAGTCTTATAAGAGCTGAGGCCTCTGGTCTAGGGAGCCAGCTTGACAGGACCCCACAGGGCAGGAGCCAGAGGATGCAGCCTCTCTTACTCCAATCTCCTGCCCTCCCCACAGGTCAAATCCAGCCTGAACCCATAGGGAAGAGAGTTGGTGCTCACAGTCCATTTGGTCAGTCCCATGGGGCATGGGATAGGGTAGGGAGAAGGGTGGGTGCAGACCTGGAAGGGCAAATGGAAGGTATCCAACACTAAGGGCAAAATTTCAGTCCAGGGCATCAGTTACCCTGGGACATATTGTTGATGCTGGGTTATGAAGACCCTACTCTTCGTGCTTGGAATATTAGTAGAAAAGGGAATATGAATTTCTCTGGACTCTTGAAACGTATCCCTGGTGTTGCTTGGGAGAATTATTAACCCATGACAATGAAATAACCAGTTCTTGTCACAACCTGCCTGAAAGCATGCTCCATAGAGTTGCCCTTGTGAGAAGAATTTTGGCTACAAATCTATACCTGTTCTTAGGAACATCTACTCTTCCGGGTTTTGATTCGAGGTTCGTGTTTTAAAGCATCATCTATTCCGCGTCCACCATGGCGAGTCTTTCCTCGGCTCCAGTTGTTCTGCAGGATGTCTGCCATCTGTTCCAGGTGCCAGCCTGGAACTCTCCACCCCATACACATGTGCACATACACTCACAAGTGACTTTCATTAAAACGTATTTTAAGTCGTATCATTTCCCAAAATACCTGCCAAATTTAGCGTAAGCCTATCCAGCCATTTTTGTTTGTGGAGGTAATTAACCACATCCTGTAATTTTATTCTTATAGGTTCCAGACACACCAATAGTCATTTTCGGACGCTATGGTATTGTAGCATCTGTGAGAAGGTGCACATAGCGATCCGCTGTTGCAGTGGCTGGCATCCCACTGCCGGCCATTTAGCCTGGATCCAGAGTGGACACAGCCCCTCAGAGCAGGGGCAGATCCACTTGGTTTAAGCTTCAGCTACCTCTAGGCTCCTGAAGGCAGGAGCTAGATTCACCTTCAGTGGCAACCAAGGCAGTGGCCTCAACCGGCTATTCAATTCAATTTAGCTCAGCTTGATAAACGTTGCCCGAATGCCAGCCTCCTCCTAACACTGCACCAGGGCCTTGTGCTGTCAAGGGAACATGCCAGGTGAAGCAGTGGAAGGTAGAGACAATCTCCAGTAACAGAAAGGCCCAAGTCTCTCATGAGAAAGGATTTTTGAAAAATTGTCTGAGTTAAAGAACTGTCAACCTATCTGGGTCTGAGCTTACTAGTGTGCTAAGTATATCAAAAGAGCATCAACCTCTGACACTTGAAATCTCACAGCCAGGTTTGGCACCACCATCGGCCTCTTGCCTGCACCTGGGCCAGGTAATTCTGCCCATTGCATTTGGTCCCCTTACTCCGTTATCACCACCACCTCCTGAACACGGTCTCGTATCCAGCACCCGGCCAGGGGGCTATTGAGACAGCCTTGCTAACCAGTCCCAGCCTCATCTCTTCCCCATCTAGTCTAGGACCAAATTGACTTTCCCAGGTTCACAATTCTGATTCTTTTTATTCCTCTGCTTAAAAACTCTAATGGTTCCCCATTACCTATGACATAAATCTTAAATTCCTTTGCTTGGCATTCAAGGGCCACCTTCCCTCCCATTTCCTGCCCTATCACATCACGCCTTTCGTGCACCTCACCGTCTGGCCACCTGTGAATAGAGCATCCTTTGGAACACTCTTCTGTGCCCTTTCTCTGGCTTTTCCCTCTGCCTCAGCTTCCCCACTCCACCCACTATCTCCCTGCTGAGATCCTGCTTCTTCTAGGTGCTTCTCCTCTATTAAACCTCTTCAGCTACCTTGGCCATGTGAGTCTCCTCCTCTGAAACTGCGCAGCACTTAGTTTGTACCTGTCTGATGCTTGCCACGGTCTGCTTTGTATTATAGGAAGGTGGTATCTAAGGATAAGAATGCCTACCTTGCAGGATTATTGTGGGGTTGTAACTAAATAAGATATTATTTTAATGTGCCTGCACAGATCGTGGCATGCAGTAGAATTTAGTAATTTTACATTGTTATATATAATTCTATAATAACAATCAGTTATTATTGTTAATATTATAGACACAATGTGGTAAAGTAGTTAGACCACAACTTCTTAATCTAACTGAAAACAGCCAACACTTACATCCAGTGTTTGTCATGTCCCAGGCACTACTCTAAGAGCTTTAGCATAAATTATCTACTTTATCTTTTTCAAAATTCTATCCTTTACTTATCTCATTTTTTTTAAGCATACGAGGTGCTAAACACTATGCTAGGTGCTGGGAAATTCAGCAGAAATCAAGACAGATTAAAACTTGCCCTTAAGGAGCTAACAATTGTATTAAGGGAGATAGGCTGTAAACAAGTAGTTTAGAATATTTAGAATATTATTTATTTATTAGCTGCCTGCCCATTTCTCTGTCTGCCTGTCCTTACTAGAATGCAAGCCCCGTGGAGGTAGTTGTTACTCCTTTCTGTGTGCCCTGCAACTAGAAACCAAGCCTGGTCTAAAGAGGGCTCTCAACAAACATTTATTGTGGTTGGAGACATGAGAGCTGTGAAGGAAATAAACAGGGTAATGTGATGGAAAACAATGGCAGTGGGGCGTGGGGGTGGTGTTAAGACAGTGTGGTCAGGGAGACATGCTAGGAGGAGGTAATATTTAAGCTAAAACCTGGAGGATGGGGTGGAGCCAGCCAGGCAAGGACCCGGAGGAAAGACAGCCTGCACGGGGAAACTGATGGGGACACTGCGGCTTAAGGAGGTGAACTAATAAATTACCCAGGGCCATATGGCTACTCTATGTCAAAGCCAAAATTCAAATTGAGACAATCTGATTTCAGAACCCACATACCTTACAGGGTAGGTGACATCTGTGAAGTGCTTGGGACAATGCCTGGCACAGTAAGCTATCGTTTACATCCTCCATTGCATTGTAAGCTATTTCATCTTGTTTTAAAAGCATGAAGTGTTGATTAGCTAATGAATTCTGCATGGATCATATTTAGAACCCAAAGAAGTCAATTTGTTTCTGTTTAGTTTCAGAGTAATCTTTTTCACTTTTTTTCTGATGAGTGAGCAAGATGGTTAGGGTGTGATGGGAGAGAGTATGTCACAGGATACTCAAGGTTGGAGGGAATTCCATGCATCTTTGGGAGGTGCAACAGTTTAGCCAAGTGCTTGGGAGAGCAGCCCCCACTTCACCCCCACCGAATGCTGGGCCAGAGTTACTGAAAGCATTTCTCTGTAATCCAGGAAGACGCTGCAAGTGCTTCAGTATAGCCCAGTCTTGACAAATGTCCACGCTCTCCAAGGCAGAGCAGAGGCTGGGGTGGAGGAGAAGGGAGAGAAAAGGAAAGCAGCTTCAAAGGCTGTCACGGTAGTAATTGGTGCCCTGCTCTGTGCCATGCCAGCTACAACCAGCCTGCTGTGACCTCATTCACATGAAGCTGCTAAGAACTGTTCTAGGGGAACCAGGCATTCCTCAAAGGAACACAGAGTAACTGAAACCCCTGCGGCAAGCAAAAGGGCAGACAGCAGGCATGACTCACTGCCCTTTGCAGGACATTGAGAACATGTAGCTTAAATGGATCATTGCCTTATTAACGTTTCTCAAACACAAATGCAAAGCCAACAAGCTCTCAAACAGAAAGACAATGCAAGTGGCTTCCTGCTCCCAGCCCGGGTGGCTCCAGAGAGGGACATAGTAAGCAAGGCCCCCAGAGTCTGATCACTCTTCATTTTGGAATTCCATCAGGAGGGCTGATTGACCACCATTCAGCCAAGTTCCATTCAACTCTGCTGACCAATACAACTCTGCACAGCAGGTATTAATACATTTTACAGAACGGAAAATTTAGATTTAGAGGGGTGCTATGGTCTGGACGTTTGTGTTCCCCCAAAATTCATATTTTGAAACCTAATCCTGAATGCAATACTATTAAGAGTTGGAGACTTAAGAAGGAGGAGATTAGGTCATGAGGGCTCCCCCTTTATGAATGCAATTAGTGCCCCCATAAAAGAGACCCGAGAGAGCTTGTTTGTCCCTTCTGCCATGTAAGGACATAGTAGGAAGATGCCATCTGAAAAGCAGAGAGTGTGCTCTCGCCAAACACCAAATCTACGAGAGCCTTGATCTTGGACTTCCCAGCCTCCAGAACTGTGAACAATACATTTCTGTTGCTTATAAATTACCCAGTCTATGGTATTTTGTTATAACAGCCTGAATGGACTAAGACAGGGTATTAAGTAATGTGCCCAGAGTCATATAATAAGTAGGGAAGCAAGGATTTGAACCTAGCTATGTCTGATTTTAAAGCCACTTTTTCTACCACACCATGTTGCCTTTAAAAAGATCTATGCCCAGGGAGGGATTAAAACGGCAATTGCAGAGAAATCTGGAATCTGAGTGCAGGGCTGCTGATGGATTGGCCATCCAGAAGATACAGTTCCTGAACAAAGCCCTGCTCGAGTTGGCCTTCCTGCGTCCTCCATGTTAGCCGTCTCACTAATAAACAGTCCTGTGCAAAAGAGTGTCGGGAAGATGACAAGCAGGGAGCCCCAGGGATTGCTCTTAAATAGGAGCTTTACTTAAAGGACAGGATGTTCAAAGAGGTTAAGATTTCTGTGCACTCTCTCTTCCTGACTCCCGGGAGAGAAGCTTTCATTCTAGGGAGTCACAATATTTGTGTGTCTTTCAGACAGCTTTCTCTTTTTAAAGCTGCACGGCGGTGCAGGTAGTTATGTAGCTATCGATTCATCACAAAGGCTGCTGGGGGCTGGGGGAGGCAGAAATGGCAGAGAGCTGGAGGAGGGGAGTTTCAGCAGGGTTTTTCTGGGCCGAGGCAGGATCTGTCCCCAGATCTATTTTGGGGTATGTGTTTGCCTGTGTATGTGTGAGAGAGACAGAGATATTAGACAAAGCCCCTATCCTCACAGCGGCTCAAACAAAGAAAATCTAATAGATATGTACTAAAATATATTAATTAATAAACAATGATTTGAGACCTACCATGAAAGAGCTCCCTTGCTGGCTTCATTCATTCACTCCTTGCGTTTGACAAGCATTCATGGCGCATTTACTATGGGACAAGAATTGTTCTGGGTGCTGGAAATACCAAGACAACTGAAACACAGTGTCTTCCCCTGAAGAGTTTGAATGCAAGTCCAGTGAGTTCTCTCACAAAGGAAGGCACTCCAAGGCCGGAGGCTACCTCCGTTTGAAATCACAGTGTTACACTCATTCCTTTGAGTTAAGCCCCAGCTACTGTTAAAAAGTCTGTGAATTAGGGATAGATAACTCAGTGGCATGGATTAGCCGGCATCCTTTGAAAAGGGAAGGACACGGAGAACGTAAGTTTTGGTGGAGGAGTATCAAAAGATCCAGGAGCCTGAAAGCTGTGTCAGGAAAAACAAGGGCAATGTGGAGCCATTTGCAAATCGAGGCGAGGACCTCCTTTCTCCTCTTTCCTCGCTCTCGGACTCGTTTTGAGTCTTGCCAGCCGGGCGTCCCATGCGTGGTGCAGCGCATCACAAGACGGACCAGAGCTCACTCTCAACATGCTAGCCCTCCGCCACAAAAATACTCTTTTTTTAAAAAGTCTGTGTGTCCATGGTTCAGCTAAACCAATCAAGGCTTTTTATTTGATCAAGAAAATCGTGGTATTTTAGGTGATAATGTTTACTGAACACAAAAAAATATTGTTTCCGATGTGATTGAAAACTGGATAATTTTTAAAAGTTGTAACTACTATAATAAAATATTTTCACCACCTCATAAGAAACACTATGATCTAAAGCCCTCGAAACCCGGGCCATGCAGGCCTGACCCTCAACCAAATCTCAGCTTTAAGACCAAGTTCTGTCCAGATGAAGACCATATAATTCCATATGGAAGGGAATGGGTTGGCGACAGCTCCCCACTGCACCTCCGTCATCTCAGTTCCGTCTGGCAAAGCAAGCGGTGCTCCCCACGGAAGGCAAGTGAACAGGACCATTTAATTCCACGGAGATCATTCAAAAATTTCATTCCTTTTAGCTAGAAAGCAACACTTTATTAACTTGTGCATCTGTCTATATAAGACGATTGTCATGCTATGTTTATTTCATCATGATAAAGAAATGGTCAAGAAAATGTTAGAATAAAATGGCATCCACATTAGACTTTCATCTTTTTTGTTGTTAAATATAATTATGTTTCTCTAAGGCTAAAGTTTTATAGCAATTTCCAGAAATCCCTCCCTGACTTACCCAAGGACTTAGCTGCATTGGTTGTACCCTCAGCTTTTTTCCCTATGTCTCCACAAAAATCTCTCAGCTCCTCTCTGAGAGCCTGTATTCCACCCCATATTTCCAGGACCTTCCAAGACCTGTATGTAAAGCAAAGCCAGCATATTCCAGCTTTTGTGCTCTACATAATCTCACACCACACACCAAAGGTAAGCATTTTTAATCATCATTTTACAGATGGAAAAACAGGTTTGGAGTTAAATCAATTGCCCAAGGTTAATCAACTAAGGAAAGACAGAGTAGGGAGTAGGGAATCCATCTTATAACTTTGACCTTAGATCCCACAATTTCTCCACTGTGTCACCCTTATTTATTTTAGTTTTAGATCCTAAGTAATATGTAAAGGAATTCAAGTTTTTAATTAAAAATAATTAGTTAATAACTAAAATGTGTCTATTACAACATTGTAGGTTTTTAAAAATGTAATGTTATGGATCAGGAAAATGATTTTCCACATTTTTCACTTCAACCCCCACCCTTTAGCCATTAGGAACTTTTCAGAATATTATCAATTTTCTTGGGGTGCATTTTTTTGAAAATTTCTTCTTTAAATAAAATTGTGGATTTCCTCAAGATTAGCTTTAAAATTTCTAGACAACTCTCCCCCACCCCCAAACTTCTTCTGGGATAGTGGTATCTGTTGGCCACGATTAGAGTGTGGACTTTAAGGTGGAAGAGTTGAACTCAAGATTCCAATACACACATGAGTGTTGGCTAGATTAGATATAGTTACAATCCATAGTTACTCAGCAGTCTAACCCCATGATTAGTCTCTAACAAAAGTGTTCTGCTATTTTCTCCAATAAGTAACTAGATGCCTCTTTAAAGTGCCCAATCATTGAGCATCACAAAAGTCTTGTGATAAAAAAATTTAAAAAAAGAAAGAAAAATATAAAAAAGACAAAAAATAATAAAGTGCCCAATCATTTGTGTTTGTTTTTGCTTCTCTGTATGGTATGGTGCACTGTGCCTGAATGTTACCAAAAATGCAAAGTGCCACCATTTGTGGAGTGCCTACAACAGGCACTATGCTAGATATTTTCTGTACATTCTTTTATTTGATATTCACACCAACCCTAGACACAGGTATTTCTACACCCATTTTACAGATGAGAAAATGAGTTCAGAAAAGTTCAATTACTTGCTCAAGGTCACACATCTAGATTGTCAGGGCTGACTTTAAGATACATTTCTGACTGACTCTGGGCCAATACCCTCTTCCCCACCCTGTATGTCCTCCCAATTACAAAATGGTCTAACAGGCACAGCATGGGATTTTGGAAGTTTACAGACTTTTTTGATACTCCTAATTTATTTTATCTACCATTCCCAGACCCCCAAATCAAGGACAAATAAAACCTGGGCATATAATTTTTAATTGAATGGTCTATAAAATTGATGTTTCCTCAGTTGGATGTCCTGATCATATCTGGGGTTATTTTCTGTGTGTTTCTTTTTCCTCTGGGGAAATATATTTGGTCTGAGAGCATCTGTTATTTTCTGGAACAATTTTCTCATTTTGCTTTAAGCGTGCCGTAGGTATCAGATGCGCTTCCTCAGATTTGCTGGTGCACACCATAGGCATTTATAATACCTATTGCTTGAGAATATTCATGTAAAGCGAGAATGGCCTTTGTTAGTAATTCCACTATCAGCGTTCTTAATTAAGTTGCTGATACTTGATGTTCTAGGTACTTTGAAGGAGACAGAAGAAACATGGAGCTCAGGTGAATGACGTTCTGTTCTGTAGCTGAGGTACCCTCTTCACGTTGCCAAGAAAAGAGCCCTGTACCTATTACAGACAATCAGTAATTCCATTACAGGGGCTGCGGCTAAAGGATGCTGGTGAGATTAGTAACTTCTGCAGACTTCTGCTGACACCGAGAGTAGTGCTGCTGGTTAAAGGGGGTCAACTGCTCTGGTCTGAAAGACACGCTGAGAATAACAGAAAACTTCTCGTGTCAAAGGGCTCTGACAAGACGTACAGTTTCTAGGTTGGAAAAGACAAAACTGACACTCAAGGATCAATTAGAGAACCAATTAGAGAATATTAAAAGAGTAGATAATGAAGTGTGAATGGGGGTAATATAGACCACTGTACTCTTTTCAATAACATTATTGACTTTTTTCCTCCTCCACTAACAAAAAAGAAAAAAAAAGGAAAATTTCACTGAAGCAAACACGGAACATACAGAAATACACAAAAAGGAAATTAAATAAAAACTGTCTGTAATCCTACTAATGGGAGATAATCACTTTTGATATTTTTCTATGCATATAAAATTTTACTTTTCATATATTTAAAATCATATTTTTATAAAAATAAAAAAAATCATATTTTACAGACTATTTTAAAAGTTAATTATTTTCACTTAACATTTTCCCATAGAGGACATTTCCCCACAACATGATTTTTAATAACTTTGTAATATTCTATCTTTTGGCTGGGGCTAATTTATTTTACCAGTTCTATTACTGAACAATTACATTTTCTAGTTTTTCCTGTTATAAACAACACTGAGATGAATCATATGGTTGTTTGTCTGTCTGGTTATTCTTCAGAATAAATTCCTATGACGTTACTACCTCAATGCATATATACCTAAAAAACAAAAACCTCTTTGTAACGTATTGCCAAATTGCCTTTGAGAAAGTGTATATAAATTCAGTATCAGCAATAATACCTAGTTCTCCACACTCCCACTTGTGCTTGGCATTATCAAACACTTTCATCCTGGCCAATATAAAAATGCTAATGATGGCTAAGAATTATTGAAGACTTGCATGTGTCAGGCACTGTGCTAATGCTTTACTAAGAGCAGGTATGAGTCAGCCATTTTTAGATCTTCCATCAGCCCAGCCACTTGTCCCCAGCCACTGTGCACGACTCTCAAAGAGGCTGGAAACTAAAACCCCAATGCATTAATCCCCTTTCATCTGATAACGGTCATGCGACAGCCACCCTGGCCGCTCAAAGATGATGTACATACAAAATAATGTACATGTATTACTTGGATAAAAATAAAAATTAAGTTCTCTTTTCTAGTGTGTTGAGTATTTTTATAATAAAGTTTTCTTGGGACATCTTTGTCTGGTTTTAGTATTAGGGTAATACTGGATTATAGAATAAATTGGGAAGTGTTCGTTCCTCTTCTATTTTTAGGAAGAATTTGTGAAGGATTGGTATTAATTCTTCTTTAAACATTGGTTGAATTCAACAGTGAAACCATCTGAGCCTGGGCTTTTCTTTGTGGGGAGTTTTCAAATCACTAACTCAATCTTTACTTTTTATAGGTTTATTCAGGATTTCTGTTTCCTTTTGAGTCAGTAGTTTTTATCTTTCTAGGAATTTGTCCATTTTAGTTATGTTATCTAATTTATTGACATACAGTTGTTCAGAGTATTCCCTTAGGATCCTTTTTATTTTTGTAAGGTTGGCAATGATGTCCTCTTTTTACATTCCCCATTTGAGTCATTTCTCTCTTCTCTCAGTTTTTTCTTGGTCGGTCTAGCTAAAGATCTGTCACTTTTGTGTTGGCGTGGATGTGGAGAGATAGGAACACTCCTACACTGCTGGTGGGAC
>VBSM01000662.1:4658191-4699445 GCA_008086735.1 Cheirogaleus medius
TACGTAACCGTAATATTTGTACCCCCATAATATGCTGAAATAAAAAATATATATCAGATAATGTAAAAAATAAATAAATAAATAAATAAACAAATAAAGATCTGTCACTTTTGTTGATCTTTTCAAACAACCAATTTTTATTGATTTTTCTCTATTGTTCTCTATTCCATTTCATTTATATCTGCTCTAATCTTTATTTTCTTCCTTCTTGCTTTGTGTTTACTTTGTACCTTTTTTTGGTTTCTTAAGGTAGAAGGTTAGGTTATTGATTTAAAGCCATTCTTCTTTTTAATATAGATGTTTACAGTTCTAAACTTCCCTCTAAGTACTGCTTTAGCTACATCCCATAAGTTTTGGCATGTTGTGTTTCTATTTTCATTTATCTCAAAGTATTTTCTATTTTCTTTTGTGATTTCCTCTTTAACCTATGGATTTGTTGTTTAATTTTCTCATATGTCCATCTGTTATTGCTTTCTAATTTAATCTCACTTTGGTCAGAGAGCATACTTTTTTTCTTTTTATTGATACATAATATTTGTATATATTTATGGGGTACATGGGATATTTTGATACAAGCATAGAATGTATAATAATCAAGTCAGAGTATTTAGGATATCCATCATCTTGAGCATTTATTGTTTCTTTGTGTTAGGAACATCTCAAATCTTCTAACTATTTTGAGGTATACAAGATATTGTTGTTGTTAACCATAGTCACCTTACTCTGCCATCAAAAACTGAATCTATTTCTTCTATCTCACTGTATATTTATACCCATTAATCTACCTCTCGTCATCCCCCACTTCCCAGAGAGAGCATACTTTGTATTATTTCAATCCTTTTAAATGTACTGAAATTTATTTAGTGGCCTAGCATATGGTCTATCCAGGAGATGTCCCATGTACTCTTGAAAAGAATGTACATTGTGCTTTTCTTGGGTGTAGTGTAATATAGATATCCATTAGGTCTTAGTGGGTTTATATGTTCAAATATATTGACTTGGTGATCTTCTGTCTAGTTATTCTATACAGTATTGAAAGTGTATCTCCCATTATTATTTTTATATCTTTTTGAGTTATTTTCAATTGTTTATATTTTCCTTAAAAACTACTTATCTAATGCAAATTTTCAAATTTACCGTACAAAATATACTCTTTAAAACGTAAACATTTCATTTGCACCTATGACTATATTCTCTTTCTCCTTCCGAAATTTTTATATTTATTTACTCATTGTTTTAGATTAGATGATAGATTATGTGCTTTTTTGTATTTTGTCCAAATAAATGACTATATTTTTACTATTTGTTTTCTAACTAATAAATATCTGCTTTTATCTTAATTATTTCCTTCTTCCTACTTCCCTTGAGTTTTTCTATTGTTCTTTTGCTAAAATCGTGAACATTTAGTGCACTTATTTTTTATTTATATTTATTTTTTAATAAACTTATTTAATACTACAAATTTGACTCTAATTATAGCTTTGGCTACTTCTCATAAATTTTGTTATTACTATTCTTATTACAATTTTCTAAATATATTGCAATTGTAATTTTTATTTCCTCTTTGGCCCAGGAATTACTTAAAAAAGAATTTTAAAATAGAATTTTAGATTTTCCAATTGAGTGTTTATTAATTTTTAAGTTGTTTGTAGCTGAAAGTGTGCTAATTTTTATAAATATTCAATGTCTATAGGTTACAGAGCAGGGACCAGCAAACTAAGGCCAAATCCTACTCACTGACTATTTTTTTGTTTTTGTTCCCCTAGTATTAATAGCTCTTTCAAATAGCTATTTTTTATTTTGAACTACTTTTAGACTTATGCAAAATTTGAAAAAAAATATATATATATAGTAAAGACTTCCCTTAAATCCCCCTTCCCCTTATGTGAACATCTTATATGGCCATAATGCAATTATTAAGAATAGTCAAATAGCTTTTCCCCCCTTCAATTTTTTTATTGTGGTAAAATACACATAATATAAAAATTGTACACGTGGTATATTGAAGTCTCCAACTCTTATGGTAGAAATGTCTCCCTTTAATTCTGTCAGTTTTTGTTGCATATATTTAGTAGTCTGTTATTAGGTGTGTAAATGTTCATAATTGTTACATCTCCCTGCTGTAATAGATAGTGTCCCTTTTGGTCTCTTGTAAACTTTTTTGATTTAAAGTCTACTTTGTCTGATATTAGCATAGCCACCTCTGCTCTCTTTTGGTTACTATTTACATGGAATATGTTAGTAACAGCTATTCATTTGGAAGGTGGTGTTGCATGACTCAGGCTCTAGACTTGACTTTTCCTTTTGCATAAAGAGTTGGGGGGTGGTCCTGAGATTTTTATTTTCCTTTATAGTACTTAAGTGGCTAATCTCTGATTCCACACTTGCTATAAAATTGTCCAATCCTGCTTCCATAATAATGGCTGAGATTGCTAGTTGTCTACCCAATGTTCATTCTCTCTCCTTTTGTAACATGATTCTAATTTTGAGAGGAGCAGGGAGTGGTGATATTCCCAGTTGAAAAAATGAATTTCTCAGCTTCTCTTACAGAAATTGGATAACTCTATACGACTAAATTCTGGCTTCTGATACATAGGGCTTTTGGGAAAAACCCCTAAAAAAGGAGCATTGAATCAGCTGGGAATCCCCTTTGGCCTTCTCCCTCCCTCTTTCTTCCTGCCAGGATGATGGATTCAATGGCCGGAAATGCAAGGTCTAACTTGTGACCTTGAAGTGACCTTGTGGATGGCAGCCATACAATAAAGAGGGCTTACTGAAGGAGGCAGGAGCATTGTTGACTCCACAGAGCCAGCATATCAGCCTTCAACTGTCCATATACAAATTTCATTTACATGCAAGAAAAATAAACTTCAACCTTCTGTAAGCCGTTATTGTTCCAGAGATCTGTTGCTAACAGTGGAATGAAATTCCTAACACCTGTGTACCTGGTAGGATGCCCTAGAGGTCACTGGTTAGATGTATCTCCCATTGGAAAGGAAAATTCATGATGCAGATTTATACACCAATCTCCTGTAAGTTTGGTTAGTAGGAAACAAGCTCCTAAAGACGTCTGTACCCAGTAAACTACCAAGTTGAATTTCTGGGTCTTGTGGTACATGGAGTCTGAGATAAGAAGCTTCCATTTAGGAGAGCAATAAAAGAAACAGGTCCTTGAAATGTGATAAGCTTTTAGTTAAAGGAAAGTGGTAGAGCAAAAGTTCTGTAAAAAGTTTGACAATAAAACAGAATTAGTTCATAAAGGTAGGAGAGTTCTGAATGACTAAGACAGGAGGTATTCCAGCACTTTCCATGCAAATCCAAACTGCCATCCACCCATCCCACCCAACGTCCCATCACTCCGATGCTCACACCCCTTCGCAAGCCTGAATTCACACATGCTCCCTGCTCGCGGGACTTGGTAGCACAGCACCACTGACTTTCCCAACGGGAAGCAACTCTCCCTGCCTGGCACCCGGCACTTGCTGTGCCTGAAGTAAACCTTAAGAGCCCGTGCTGATTCAGTCCTTGACTATCATCCCGTGCATAACCCACACTCGGTAAATATTGGTTGGATTGAACGGAGGACAAAACAAGAATCACCAGAGCAAAAGTGGATGGAGTTTCTAAGTGTGGGCAAATAGGTTGAGGCGAATGGTATTTAGAAATAAATGCAGATAATTTATAGTTAGGGTTTGTGGGAATGTTGATGGCAGGTAAGCGTAAAATCCCATATAAGAATATCCTGTAGCTCCGGCCTACAGTATCAGCACTTTAAAAGAAACAAGGAGCAAGGCGGGGCTAAAAGGGGCATTCAGAGGATACTGATGACCAACTTGTCTGAGCCACAAGTTTGCCCAAGGCCAGCTCTGGTCACCACAGTGGCCATTTCTCTCCTTGCTGACCCCTCTCCAGGCCAGCTGCCCACTCTGTCCTGCTTTGCATCTGCCACCCACTTCCCGGCTTCCCCTAGCCCTGGTCCGGTCCCCTGTATTTGTTTATTCAGGGCAGGAAAGGACTTGACCAGGATGTCTGTGGTGCCGAGTGCCTGTGGCTCCCTAGAGCAGGAGAGCCAGGTGGCACAGAGACTGACCACCTCGGAGGCTCCGCTCCAAGCATGGCTGGGCCAGAACAGCCCCAGAGAAACCCACTCCTTCAAAGTTACGGTCGCTGTAGCTATTTTAGCTATGGAGGACCACAGTGCTCTGTGTGTGTCCGCTCATTTAGGACTCCAGCCTACTCTGTGGAGTTGGTTCTCTTATTATCCCCATTCTGCAGTTGAGAAAATGAACTTAGACAGGTTAAGTATTTTGCCCAGATCACAGTTCCTAAGTGGTAGCTCTGGGATTCATACCCAAGCAGTCTGACCACGGAGCCAGACTCCAGCCAGTCTACGTACTACTTACTCACTGTTTTCTATGGAATACAGAAAAGGAAAAGGAAGAGAATAAAAATCCCCTCTGATTCCAGCAACAGAGATAATTATTTGTTTTTCTTCCCACCTGCTATTCTTATTGCAAAGCCCACCTCGAGGTGGCAATAACGTCAGCTTTCCAGGCATATTCCTGTGGGAAATGGTCTGTCTCTCTTCTTCCCTGGCAGTGGTGTATGACAGTAGCCTTTGGCAATCTCTTGGTAAAGTCTGTGTCTGCCTACCACACCCCGCCACTCTTCCCTCCCCAGGTGACCCTGCGGGGCCCACCCCAGCAGGGGTTAGGTCCTCAGGCCTGACCCTGTCTCCCTTCTCACACCAGGGCCGGTTTCTGCAGAGGCCCGCCCTCTCTTGCCTGGCTAGCCTAATAATCTCAGGTAATAAATGCCGAGGCTTTTGTAGTTTACTCCTCCCAGGTGACATGTTTCTAAAGAGACAGACATTTTTGAGAGATATTGTAGTTTTTAGTCTAAAGTCCAAAAGACACACTGGGCTCGGCCAGGCTTTTGGTGTTCTCTTAAAGCACACCATCCCCCCTCTGCTGCTTCACCAGCGGAGGTGAAGTACAGTGTGCTCACAGGGAAACCTCCCTCCGCCTGCCAGGCCGTGAAGGGAGGTGCCGGGTAGGTGGGTGGGAAGGTGTTTCATGTTGCAACACAGGAAGTCTCAGCAAGTCAATGACCTCCAGGCCCCGGAGCACTCTGGCAGGTGAGTTCATCTTGGAGGTTGTTCTTTCCTGCCCTAGAGCCTGGGCTGGCTACAAAGCTCCTTCCACCTCCCAGGGCAGTTAGAGAAACAGAAAGAAGCAGAGTAGCAGGAAAATGGAGCAGGGCAGGGAGAGAGCAAGTCTAGGACCAAGATCCTCAACCCTCTCAGACACGATACTTCGCTTTTATAGGAAATATTTCATAATATCCATTTCACTGTGTAGAAACGAAATGCTTATGTGTATAACCTACATGCACATATAATTTTTAAGTCAATGTAATGCCCTTTCTATAATATTAATATAAAGAAAAATAAAAGGAAAGTAATGGATAATAAAATATGTTTGAATATGTGAATGCTAGTATACAACTACCCTAGAAGACATAGTGAAGAGCCAGATGCTTGCACCCTTTAGTTAAAATCACCGCGAACGTAACAGCTTCAAACACAGACTGATATAGTTGTGGTTAAACTGGCGATTCAATATTATGAGAAGTGTTTCTGTCAGAAACATGCCTTTCCAAAATTATGAACAACTCTTGGTAGAATTCTGAATAAGATAAAATACCGTCTTTCCTTGAGTCACACAGTATGATCCTAGAAAATTCAGTGTATATTAAAACTATGTGAAAAATGTTTTGTTTATATGTAAAACAGAGTTACATAATTATCTGTAGGATTTTCATGGATGCAAATGTCTAGTGTGATTTTCCAAAGGCATATGGGACACAGAACAGTTGTTGCGGGGGTTACCTTGTGTGTTTTAGGAAGTGTGGCATCTGTGGCCCTCACTCCCTAAAATGCCAGTTGTACCCTCAGTCATTGTGACCACTAAAATGCCCACACAAATTTCCAAAATACCTCCCCCACTGTATGAGCCCCATTGAGAATCAGTGTCTAAGGTGACCCCAAGAAGTGACTGGCAGAAGGTTACATGCCTTAACTCTATGTATGGCACGAATAGCTCAGTAGCATAAAAGCAACTAAGAGCAAAACAGTGATAAACAATACAGGCGAGTGTTAGTGACGTGTTTCTCGAGAAGTTAAAAAGGCTTTCCCTCAGAGGAAACTATAAAATCAACATAGTAGGATTCAATCAGGGATTTGCGAAATCATCTTAAAGAGCCAGGCACGCCCACGCCTAGAGAAGATTTAATGATAACCGATGGTGGTCATAAATCCAAAGAAGAACTTTGAGTAAATTGGATGAAAATCAATTTGTCAAAAATCAATTCACCAAAAGTCAAGTCACTTAATGACCAATTCACCAAAGCCAATGTGTCAAATATTAATTTGCTGAAGGATTAATTCACCCCAAACTGCTACATCTGGTACCTTAAACCGTGTCTAGAATAAGTCAGTTTGCTACAGTTGTGTGACTGCAGCTGCCAAACCCTAGTGTATTTGGCACTCTGGGTCTATGTCATTAAGTAACAAGAGGATCCTAGGTATTTCAAATTTCATGCATTGTGCACATCTCCGATGTCAAGGATTTTATAAAAAATAAGGTAAGCTTCTCTCTGCCAATACATTCAACTCACTGCCTTTCTATTACTCTTAATCGTGGCTTTGTGAATAAGCTTAATCAAATTTTTTGTGCATGCTCTGGGTGTAATGGCTCATGCCTGTAATCCCAGCACTTTGGGAGGTCGAGGCAGGAGGTTTGCTTGAGGCCAAGAGCTAAAGATCAGCCTGGGCAACATAGCAAGACCCTGTCTCTACAAAAATAAAATAATTAGCCAGGCATGGTGTTTCGAGCCTGTAGTCCCAGCTACTCCCGAGGCTGAGGTTGGGAGGACCGCTTGAGTCCAGGAGTTCAAAGCTGTAGTCAGCTATGATCCTGCCACTATACTCCAACCTGGGTGACAGAGAAAGACTCTGTCTCTAAAAAAAAAGAAAAAATATTTTGTGCATGTGTCAAATTTCAGACTCCTTTCATTTGACATCATATACATGAAAGAACAGTTTGCCCTTTAAAACAGTTTTATACCCATATGCCCTTCCCTAATTTCACTGACTTTATTAGTTTTTTGAACAAAATTTTGGTCTGCATGTCAATTTCTACATATTCTTAATAAATGTGAAAACTAGCGAAAAACCTTTCCATGAAATGGGGGTCTATATACAAATTTAAGAATGTGGCTAAAATCTAAGTTAGACATAAAGCCTCGAAACTAGAGAAGGTAATAATCTCTGTTGAAGGACAAACTCACCCATTCACGTATAAAATGCTCTACATTAAAGAAGCACAAGGCTCTAAAAGGTGAAAAACATAAAATGGACATTTGAGTTGAGCTGCCCTGCCGAATTCTCAGTGAGAGCTGAGCAGAAGTCTCATGAGTCACACCAAACAAATGCTGGAAATAAGTCCTCAAAGACTGAAGCAATCTCACGCAAGCAATCTGTTATGTGCTCCAGAAGTAGTTAATAGAAGCAAGGTTTTAGTGAGTTAATACTTTGGTAAGTTGGTTATTTGGCAAATTCATGCATCACTACCTTATTTTTAACAAACTGGTATATTGTCTTTTGGAGAATTAGTTTGCTTCGTCAAGAAGTAATGTGGTAGGCAAGGGGAGCTGGACATAAAAGAACAGAAACAGGTACAGGTAGTGCCCAGCCTAGCATAGCCCATTAGCAATGATGTCCGTTCTCCATTCTGACCCGCTCATATGTGGACACAGACTCCTCAGGCTAGCTCAGCTGGCTGCCGGTAACAGGGGGGTCCCATGACCGATTCTTGCTCTGATTCCACACTCACCTGGAATGCTTCCGATTATAAATGAGCTTCCCTAGTCATTTCCCTTCAGAGAGAGAATCTGTAGACCAGGGGTCATGAGTACCTGGTCACTTTGGTGGATATAAATCTCAATGTGCATTAATAAATGGGCATCTTTGTTTTACACCTGTATTTTATGAGCTTTGTAAGTGTGGGTCAGCGCCACTGAGTCTGATCACCCTTAGGACCCTGATAAGATTAATTTTTCACAGCATCCGTGAATAATGGCCAGACCCAGGTCTGTTCTGAATTCATCCAGTTGGCTCTGCACCTTTGCTTTATGTTTCTTTAATCTATAAAAACATAGTGGAGGTAGACTCTATATTTAACACATTAACTGCCGTATGAGTTGTATTTAACTCATGCTAGTTTTGACCCCCAGGACTGATGAAGCATATGGAACTCACATGTCTCTACCTTGGGAGACGCATGAACTATTTTTCAGGTTGCATATAACTCACACATACAAAACAATAAAAATAACAAATTTTTCATTAAATTAGAAAGGATCGTTTTGTTCTCAAAGTTTTTATTCTATTTTCGTAGTAAAACACCATGGCCCCAAGAAAAAAATTTTTTCTTCTAGTGTGGCAGTCAGTGTGTTAAAGGGTGGACCTAAAATAATTGTGAATAGGGAGAATAAAATATTTTTATTATATATTTTATATAAAGCCCTGAAGTGATAGCCACGACGGCCAGGAGCTCTAAGGCCACACTAACAGACACAAACAGGATTTCTCTGGATCTAGCTTTAACTTGCTATTGGGGGCCTTCCATCTCTCCATGCTTCACCCTCCCCCCACGCCACTCTGCTCCCCCCCCACTGGTTATTTAGGGGAGTTCCCAAGGAGTCCTTGTGTGCTGATGACGAAGTCCCTGCCCTTGTCCCACCCTGCTCCACTCCTCTTTTAGTCTGTTCAGGATGCTATTTAAAAAAATACTTGGGCCTGGGTAATCTATAAAGAACAGAAACTTATTTCTCACAGTTCTGGAGGCTAGAAAGTCCAAGATTGAGGCACCAGCAGATTCAGTGTCTGGTGAGGGCTGCTCTCTGTTTCTAAGATGGCTCCTTGCTGCTGTGTCCTCACAGGGCAGAAGAGATGGAAGGGCAAAAGGCACGAGGGCGCTTCCTTCAACCACTTTTATGGGAGCATGAATCCAGATCCAATAGTGTAGGTTCTCCATCCGTATGACCTAATCACTTTCCAAAAGGCCTCACCTCTTAAGACTATCACATTGCGTATTAGGTTCCAGGATATGAATTCTGAAGGCACATATACATTCAAACAATAGCAACTCCCTTCAGTGCTGTCTGCCACGAAGCAGGGGAGGGCTGGCACTGATGGTGTTGCTGTCCGTGCCGAGCGCAGTCTTCTGCTACCGGATCTCTTCTCACTGCGTCACCAGCTGGAGCCAGAGCTGTGAGCACTACTGTAGGCCCGCCAGGTGCCTTGAATCTCCAAGTACCAATGCTGGGCCTCATCTGCTGTTATCCCTAACTTGATATGTTCTGCACGA
Organism: Cheirogaleus medius; assembly: GCA_008086735.1. Lineage (NCBI taxonomy): Eukaryota > Metazoa > Chordata > Mammalia > Primates > Cheirogaleidae > Cheirogaleus > Cheirogaleus medius. Next base: position 4,667,623 of record VBSM01000662.1, read on the forward strand.
AAGCCTGTGTGAGGAACATCTCTCTCTTTTCTCCTTTGCATTACAGTGGGCACAAGGCCCTGCAGTGTTGCCTCGCGTTTCGAAAGCGTTCCCACAATAGTCCACAGGGACTCAACGAAGGCTCTAGATGAGAGAAGTGACCCCTGCTATGCAGAAGTGGAATGTAAACGAGCTCAGGGTGCAGCAGAGAGTCAGGATGTGATGCAGAACCACCCAACCAAAGAAGACAGAGGCCACATGTACCAGGTCAGTGATGGGCCCTTGGCCACCCCTGACGCGTCCTGCTCAATCTGGAGGGAGATGAAAGTGAGCGTCATCATTAAACCACACCGAAGAACATAGGTTATTTCTGTAATCAGAAAAAGGATGACATTTCAAACCATCATTAAAATAAAAAAAAAATATGAAGAGATCAGCCAAGATGGCCAACTAGAGACACTGCTTGTCAAATCGTCCCAGCTGGAAGGGAGAATATTGGACTGAGGAGAGCAGAGAGTAGTTGCAGTTCAGGGGTGTATCACAGGGAGAGACAACAGAGATGACCGGGGACCCAACCAAGAAAACTGCAAAGCTGAGAAAGAAGAAGATAGAGAGGAGAAGACAGCGGCATGGACCAAACCCAGAGAAGCTCAGAGCCCAGTGAAAGGGTAAGGGGGTCCCCTTCCCTCACCTAGGTACCTTCGGTGAACGGCGGGACACAAAACATCTTGGAGGTGCTTCCACCCTCCATGAGCCCAGGCACAGTAGCTAAATAGGAAAGTAGGGTGAACCAGTGAACCCCAGGGGTTCGGGTGTTCAAAAGGGACACTCCGTGGGAGAGTGGCACGGAGAGACAGGAGTGCCAGCTTTCTTACACCTAGACACTCCTTCCTTGGCACCTCTTCCAATCACGGCATCAGAGAAAGTAATTTCGGCTTAGGTGGCTGTTAGCCACAACCCCTCTCTGCCATTGCAACCGTGAGGATACTCGGAACCGAGAAGCACACAAATGGCTGCTTCTCTATAGCAGGTGTGTGTTCCCAGCCGAGCTCGCCACCGAGAGCCGAGAGCCACCGCCACAATTTGCAAGCTTCCTGCCCACTAGCAATCGGCAGGATCTCGCACTGGCTGCTTAGACAAGTGGGCTGGACCTGGTGCCCCCCAGACACAAAAGCAGTGCAGGGAGACACAGGGGAGACGTCTGCGACTTTATGGAAACAGCAGTTCACTGAGAGTGACTGCACCCACACTACTGGGACCTGGGACCTGACGGCAGTTTGTATAATGGGACTGTAAACACCAAACTAAATAAATTAATGTATTTTTTAAAGAATATTATGAGAGTACAAATGTTTTGGTTACATGAATTGGGTGGTGAGGAAGCCCTCACCAATGGGAGAGTGTGGAGGGGCGCTGAGGTGCAGGAAATCTGTGAGCATGCCCATCCCCCATCCCCACTGGAGAACTGCCGTATTGGATAAGGATGTGGCACTCAGAGTGAATTAGCCTAGCCCCTGGTTCCCATGACAACTGAATGCCTCAGATAAGCCACCTCAATGGGAGCAGCCCCCCCCCCCCAATTACAATAGGGAGTGCAGCCTGAGCTAAGACACTCAGCTTCTTCCCAGCAGAAGCATGCCACTGGCAGAGGCCCCTGCAGACAGAGAGGCCTATCTCTCTCCCTTGGGGTCTAGTGGTGGAACAGGCATGCATAATTGGGGATCCCCCTACCCACCAGCATCCCATGGAGACACATGATAGTGGGTCAGACACACAGACCGAGGGGTAGTTTGAGAGCAGCTGATCTCAGGAAGTGAGGGAACTCACGTGGACTGATCTGATGAGAGAGTGTTGTGGAGTTCCAAGGAGCCAGTACGGAGGGCGCTCACCCCACCCCACAGAGAAACTGCGCTAGTAGACAAGGGCAGAAAGAGCCTGGCCTGGAGCCTTAGCACTCAAGTGATTAGGCGCCTCCCTCAGGAACAGCCTTCCTGGCTTGGAGAGATTGCCCTGAACTTCATACCAGCCGCTCCCCTTAGCAGCTAGATAAGCTACCTCTGAGCCTCACCAAGGCCTTGCAAAGCCTCTCAGGCTCTCACAATCCAGCCATGATTTATCTTGCTCCTCCCCCACCTCAGGGAGAGTAGAGATCAAACAACCCCCTGGGAGCCACAGGGTTCTTCCTAAAGCCTGGGGCAGTTGTGTGCCCCACCTGGGGAACCAGAGCTTACCACGGGCAGAAAAGGCCATCTTGGTAGCTGGCTCTTCCACGCAAACTTCAAACAATGACAGGGGGAACAACCCATAGCTAAGCATAATGCCTCCCAACTCAAGCAAACAGGGTGCAGCTGTTTCCTACTTGCAAGTACCACCCACCATATTGGAGATTAAGAGGGAGGACCTAACTCACTACATACTATTGGGAAGAAGTGAAGAGAGGAGGTCAGAGGTAACCCAAGAGGTTCATCAAACCTGCTAGAACACCCCATAGACAGCTCAGGAACAGCACTCCTCTACCTGGCATGCTAAGTGATTGATCTTCAGGGATCTGGACACAGGCCCGTGAGCCAGGCCTACCACCCCCAGGTCTCAACTGAGAAACCAGTATGAGAAGGAATCAGCAGGAGAACTCTGGAAACATGAAAAATCAGAGTGAAAGGATACCCCCAAAAGAATACAGTAACTCTTTACCAATGGATACCAACCAAAATGAAAAGATTGAAATGACAGATGAAGAATTTTGAATATGAATTGTAAGGAAGTGCAATGAAATACAAGGGAAAATAGAAGCCCAACACAAAAGAGACCACAAAATCAACACAGGAAGTGAATGAAAAATTCACTAAAAAAATTGAATTATTTTTTAAAAAATCAAACAGAACTGCTAGAAATTAATTCAAGGAAATACAAAACACAGTGGAAAGCCTCAAGAATAGACTAGATCAGGCAGAAGAATCTCGACATTTGAAGACAACAACTTTGAGTTAAACAAGTTAGTCAAAGAGAAAGAAGAGAGAAATAAGAAGAATGAACAAAGCCTACAAGAAAGATGGGATTATGTAAAGAGACCTACCATAAGAATCATAGTTATCCCTGAGGATGAAGAAGAGAATACACAAGGCTTGGAAAACCTATTTGAGGGAATAATGAGGAAAATTTCCCTGGCCTTGCTAGAAATCTAGATATTCAGGTACAGGAAGCTCAAAGGACTCCTGGGAGATTCATTGTGAAGAGTCAATCACCACAACACATAGTCATCAGACTGGCCAAAGTAAACATGAAAGAGGCATTTCCATGAACCATAAGGTGAAAGCATTAGGTAACTTACAAAGGAAAACCCATCAGACTAACTGTAGACTTTTCAACTGACACCTTACAAGCCAGAAGGTATTGGGACCCCCTTCTCAGTCTTCTCAAACAGAATAATGCCCAACCTAGAATTTTGTATCCTGCAAAACTAAGTTCCTTATATGAGAGAGAAATAAAGACTTTCTCAGATAAGCAAACACCAAGGGAATTTTTGAAGACCAGACCTGCCCTGCAGGAAGTTCTCAGAATTGCATTATACATGGATCAACACAATAGACACCCACCACTGTAAAAACCACCCAAAAACTAAAGATCAGAGCCAAGATACCACAATGGCTCAAGAAATAAAACAAGGCAATAAAGTTCTACTCAACAGGATGAACAGCAATCCACCCCACTTATCGATTCTTTCAAAAATGTGAATTGCTTGAATTCCCCCCTCAAGAGACATAGGCAGGCTGAATGGATAAAAAAATACAAGCCAAGTATCTGTTGTCTCCAGGAAACACATCTAACCCATGAGAATTCATTCAGACTCAAGGTGAAGGGGTGGAAAACAATATTCCATGCAAATAGAAACCAAAAGAAAGTTGTTAGAACCATTACAATATCAGATAACATAGATGTCAAATCAGCAAAAGTAGAGAAAGACAAAGATGGTCATTATATAATGGTGAAGGGAACAATTCAACAAGAAACATAATGATCCTAAATATTTAGGCACCTAACATAGGTACACCCAGATTCATAAAGCAAACCCTGCTTGATCTAAACAAAATGATAAACAGCAGCATCATAATAGCCAGGTACTTCAACACCCCATTGACAAAATGAGACAGATCCTCCAAGCAGAAAATAAACAAAGAAACAATGGACTTAAATGGTACTCTAGAACAAATGGGCCCAACGGACGTTTACAGACCATTTCTACCCCAAAACTACTGAATATACGTTCTTCTCATTAGCTTATGGAACAGTCTCTAAGATTGATCACATCCTAGGTCACAAAACATGTCTCAAAAAGTTTTAAAAAATAGAAATTATACCATGTATCTTCTCAGGCTACAGTGGAATAAAATTAGAAATCAATTCCAACAAAACACTCAACTCTACACAAAGCATATGCAAATCTATAAATGTGATTCACCACATAAATAGAAGCAAAAACAAAGACTATCTGATCCTCTCAATAAACACAGAAAAAACATTTCACAAAATTTGGCACCCTTTTATGATAAGAACTCTTAACAAAATAGGCATAGATGGAACATACCTCAAAATTATAAAAGCCATATATAACAAACCCACAGCCAACATCATACTGAATGGGGGAAAACTGAGAGCATTCCCACTTAGAACTAGAATCAGACAAGGTTGCCCACTGTCACAACTTCTATTCAACATAGTGCTGGAAAGTCCTAAGCAGAGCAATTAGGCAAGAGAAGAAAATCCAGGGTATCCAAATTGGGAAAGAAGAGGTAAAACTATTGCTCTTTACTGACAATATGATTTTATATCTAGAAAACCCCAAATATTCTGCCAAGAGACTCCTGGAATTGATAAATAAATTCAGCAAGGTCTCAGGTTACAAAACTAATGTACACAAATCAGTAGCATTCCTATATACCAAAAATGGTCAAGCTGAGAATCAAATCAAAGACTCAATACCTTTCACAATAGCAACAAAGAAAATTAAATACCTAGGAATATATTTAACCAAGAAGGCAAAAGACCTCTACAGGGAAAACTACAAAATACTGAGGAAGGAAACAGCAGAGGACATAAACAAATGGAAAAACATACCATGTTCATGGATCAGCAGAATCAACATTGTTAAAATGTCTATACTACTGAAAGTGATTTACAGATTCAATGCAATCCCCATTAAAATACCAACATCATTTTTCTCAGATCTAAAAAAGATAATTCTGTACTTTGTATGGAACCAGAAAAGATCTCAAATAGCCAGACCAACCTTAAGCAAAAAGAGAAAATCAGGAGGCATCACTTTACCAGACTTCAAGCTATACTTCAAGACTATAGTCACCAAAACAGCATGGTTACTATAACTGGCACAAGAACAGAGACATAGACCAATGGATCAGAACAGAGAACCCAGACACAAAACCATCCTCATATTCCATCTGTTCTTTGACAAAGCAGACAACAACATACACTGGGGAAAAAATCCCTATTCAATAAATGGTGCTGGGAAAATTGGATAGCGACATGTAGAAGACTGAAAGAGAATCCGTACCTCTCACCACTCACAAAAATTAATTCACAATGGATAACAAACTTAAACCTAAGGCATAAAACATAAGAATTCTAGAAGAAAATGTTGGGAAAACTCTTACAGGTATCAGCCTACATAAAGAATTTATGAAGAAGATCCCAAAGGCAATCACAGCAACAGCAAAAATAAATAAATAGGACCTGATTAAATTTTAAAAAATTCTACACAGCCAAGGAAATAATCAATAGAGTGAATAGACAACCTACAGAATGGGAGAAAATATTTGCATGCTGTGCATCCATTAAAGGACTAATTACCAGAATCTATGAAGAACTCGAGCAAATCAGCAAGAAAAAGTCAAACAACCCTATTAAAAAGTGGGCAACAGACATGAACAGAAGCTTTTCAAAAGAAGATATACTAATGTTCAATAAACATATGAAAAAATGTTCAACATCTCTAATCATCAGGGAAATACAAATCAAAGCCACAGTGAGATATCATCTAACTCCAGTGAGAATGGCTTTTATCAAAAAGTCCCAAAATAATAGATGCTGGTGTGGATGCGGAGAGAAAGGAACACTTATCCACTGTTGGTGGGACTGCAAACTAGTATAACCTCTTTGGAAAATAATATGGAGATACCACAAAGAACTAAAAGTAGACCTACCATTTGATCCAGCAATCTCACTATTGGGTATTCACCCAAAGGAAAAGAAGTCATTTTATCAAAAAGACAGTTGCATTCGAATGTTTATCATAGCACAATTCATAGTCACAAAGATGTGGAATCAACCCAAGTTCCTATCAATACATGAGTGGATTAATAAAATGTGGTATATGTATACCATGGAGTATTACTCAGCCATAAAAAAACTAGTGAACTAATACCTTTTGTAACAACCTGCATTGAACTTGAGACCATTCTTCTAAGTGAAGTATCATAAGAATGGAAAAACAAACACCACGTGTACTCACTATTACATTTGAACTATCAATCAACACTCATGTGCATGCATAGTAGTAAAACTCAACAGAAATCAAGCAGGTGAGAGGGGAGGAGGGTATGGGTAAACTAACATCTAATGGGTACAATGCACACTATCTGGTGATGGGCACATTTGTAACTTTGACTCAAACTGTACAAAAGCAATTCATGTAACCAAAACGTTTTTACCCCCATAATATTCTTTAAAAAAATACACTCATTTATTTAGTTTGATGCTTATAGTCGCATTATACAAACTGCCATCAGGTCCCAGGTCCCAATAATGTGGGCGCAGTCACTCTCAATGAATTATTTTGTTGTTTCCATAAAGTCATAGGTGAACAAAACCCTTTAGATGGTGTAGGGAGAGAGACCAGCTCTAAATGGACCCAACTAAGTGGCATCCAACATTCTGTTACCCTGAGTGGGCAGGTTAGAAAAATAGCTGTCCATATGCCTCCTCCTGGTCTAGACCTTCAGAATAGGACCTCAGGACGATTAGTCCTGCCTGTGCCTGCCCCAACTTCCATTTCTGGTATCAAGGACTTTTCAACTACTTCCCTACCTCCTCACATGCCTGTGACTGACCACGTGTGTGCACACGCAGGAATTTTGCCCTTGGCCCTGTCGATTTCCAAAGCTGCTGGTCAACTGTGGTGTTTGTTTCCTGATTAATAGTTGCTCACTCCAGGCTTCACCCTTTAAACCTAAAGACTTTTCTCTGGTTCTGCTCAGAGCCTCTGAATCTCACCTCTCCAATATCATTTCCAGGCAGGATTTACAGAGGACGTCTGTGTCCTACAGGAGGTCTAAATTCCCATTCTGCAGGTACTTCTAATTTATTTCAGCATTCTGTTGTCCTTTTCCTGTGAAATCTTTCTTTTATTCCATGTGCCTTTCTCTGCCTCGCCCTCTCAGTCTCACCTTTCCTTCAAACTAAGTTAGGAGAGGGACTCTGCAATTCGTGGTTGACCTTATGCTGTGCTTTGTAAGGTATGCTAAAGGGTTTTCTCCCAACCCTTGCCACTGGATTTTAAAATTAATTCTAAAAGAGAACACAATTTCTGAGGCTGTCCTTCCTTGAAGGACATTTTTTATTCCCTCTGCAAAATGTGTACTGGGGATTGGTCTATAGGAAAAAAATTTTTTGTGCCTCTGTTTTGTATTATTCCTGGGGTGGTTTGGAGAATGGGTGACCTGATGACACAATTAACCTAAGGGAGCATCCTCCTTCTCTGTCTGAGTTCAATTTACCACATAATCAGGGTTGGCAGGGGATATCCTGAAACAGCAGCAACTGTCTCTACACAAAACATCATTTTGCCTCGGGCCAAGCCTATTCACCTTGATGGTTACTTTGAGACAGTGTCTAGCATCTTGCTCACAACTATCGTACTGGTCCCCAGTGATTAAAAAGAACACTGGGCTTGTCCTACATGCACACACACACATACACACTCACACACACACTCTTTCTCTTAGTCTCCGGGAGAAGTGTGCCTTCCAGAAGTATTCTTTTTATTGCTGTTCAAACCTGTACCTCTTCCTTGAGGAGGGAAGGGCAAAAGAGGGAGATGTCTGAACATGTCTCAGAGTTCGGGGCTGTGGTTTCCTCCCCCTCTCTGGCGCAGGTCTAGAGTCAGAGTGAGAGAAGAAGGAAGTGGTCAGAGAAGAGGAGACAGCTATGTTAAAAGGCAGCAGGGGGCTGGGAGCAAAGCCTTGCGCTCCCTTTCTGCCCTTAGTCCTTGCTAAAAGCCCAGAGCACTCAAGTAGGAAGTGGATGGATAGTCCTGCTATTTCCAGGTTCTGTTGGGCACCTTTTCAAACCCTAAACCAAAATATAGAACATGGATTTTCTGGGTTCATTCTAGAGAGGTGGCAGTCTGTTTGCTGGTGGAAATCCTGGCGGTGCGAGCTGTGAATCATGCTGATGTTGGTTTGGGTTTGGCATGATGGCGGTGGAGGTGCCTGCGTGCTCTCTTGCTGTGTTTCCCCCTCTGCCCTCTCCTGCTGTTTACTATCTCCTTAATTTCACGTTTGTCAGTCATGGGGAGGGGGCAGAATGGGGAGGGGGCAATCATCCCCAATTACTACTAACCCCAAAGCACACAAAACCAAATGTAGACCACTCCTCAGTCACCTACCACCGGCCCTGCCAGGATCGGGGACAGGTATCCCTCATTCAAAATAACCCCTGGAAGGCCACTGTGGTAAATATATGTGGTTTGCTAAATATAAATGTTTGACTATATATTTAAAAACAAATAAACTTTCTAAAAAAGCCTTTAATAATAGCTAGAATCCCACTAACTAGTACTTTTTCTTAATGAAGATTATAATAATTTAAAAAAGAAACAAATAACAACAAAACAGATAAAAATAATATTTCCATGTGCCAGGAAGTTATTTTATATAATATTTACAACAACCCTAGGGAAACCCCAGGAGCCAAAGAGGTTAAGTAAGCTAGCTAAGATCATACTACCTTTCCTAAGTGGCAGAGTTAAAATTCAATCCCAGGTTCTATGTTGTAAACAACTATTCTGTACATCTTAGTCCATTTCGTGATGCTATAAGAGAATATCTGAGAATGGATAATTTATAAAGAAAAGAGGTTTATTTGGCTCATGATTCTGGTGGCTAGAAGGTCCAAGAGCATGGCACTGGCATCTGCTTGGCTTCTGGTGAGGACTATAAGCTGTGTCGCGACATGGCAGAAAAGCAGAGACGCAAGCAGGCGTGTGCAAAAAAGGGCAAAACATGAGAGTCAGCCTCGCTTTGTAACAACCCGTTCTCATGAGAACTAACCTAGTCTCCTGAAAAAGACATTAATGTATCTTTAACGACCTAATCATCTCTTAAAGGCACCACTTCCCAACAGCTACATTGGCAATTAAATTTCAACATGAGTTTCATTGGGGACAAACAGCATCCAAACCACAGCACTATATACATTTTGCTTTTTTTGTTTGTATGATTTTTGTTCTTAAGCCCTAAATCATGATAGTGGGTAAGAATTTTACAGCTACTAGGGTAGTCATCAGTGCTGTTCACCAAATATTTTTATACTGGCCCTTGTGAGCACTGAGAAGGACAATACTTCCCAGCACCTCCTGGGTGTGGCCGTGTGACTGATTCAGGCTAATGAGTCGTGAGTGGAAGTAATAGAAGTGATGTGTGTCACTGCTGGACAGGGAATTTAATCATTGATGGGAGTTTCTCCAGAGCTCTCTTTCCTTCTGCAAATGGCCAAGTTACAGCTTACAAAGTAAAATAAAAATCTCAGGACAGCCCTCCCCTTCCAACTCCTTATGCAAAAGGGAAGGTCAAGCCTGGAGACTGAGTCATGCAACACTCCCTTCCAAATGAATAGCTGTTACTAACATTATGCATTAGCCAGATCTTCATGGAAAGTTAAAAAGCCTCAGGCATCTACAAGGACTGTCCCCACAGATCATTCATAGGAAATTTTTTGCTGACCTCCCATAAACAAGGACGTGCAAATTATAACTTTAGGTCTGCAGGCTAAGTCGAGCTTCTAAAACTAAAGTCCGTTTGATTCCACACTAATAATGTTGGTTACAAGTTTATTTTCCCAGGTGCAGAACAGAGACAAGACAGAATCAATCTTTCTTTCACCTACCCAGGGACATCTGCATAATTAATTCTTCCTTTACTCCCTTTTTCTCTTCAAACATTCACTGTACCTTATGTAAAATGTAGATTTCCTGGGCCTCACAAGAATGTAACCATTTGCCTCACTGCCTACCCCCTCCTCCTTTTTCTTTCTGTATGTCCTCTCCCCTTAAAATACTGAGTCCCCAGATCCTTCTTTGGGGAGTACAAGTCACAGATCTTCCTGTTCCTTGTGTTTATCCCAGTTACGTCCTCAAACTTCAGCTTAATAAACCTCCATTGATTGAGATCATTTCCTCAGTCACTTATTTTGGATTGTCAAGCTTCGTCAGCATAGGTCCTGAAGTGACGACATTGAACTGAGTCCCGGTTAGCCCATGGTAGATACGTTGTATGCCTGAAATTTGGGGGTTATTTGATACTACGGCATAATCTAGCCTATCCTGACTGATAGGGTCACAACCTAAAGAGTGAAAAAATGTACTTTTATTTCTCCTAAACTGAACTTAACTCGCAAGCCACCACATCCACTAATAGTAGAATATTTAGTCTTGCCATTCAACTCACATTCAGTGTAATACTCAGCCATTTTTTGAGAGGAGAATACTTGGTCAATTCCAAATTCTGCCCCTTGGGAAACCCTAAGTGTCAAAGGGGTTAAGTAAGCCAGCTAAGTTCATACTACTCTTTACAAGTGGCAGAGTCAAAATTCAACCCCAGGCTCTATGCAAACAGCTATTCTATGTGTCTTAGTTTGTTTTGTGTTGCTATAACAGAATACCTGAGAACTTATAAAGAATTTATAAAGATAAGATGTACTCTGCCACCTCTTACCCACATCTAAGTTTTGGATAATGGAGGGGGTAAAAAGAGTAAAGTGCCCCATAACAAAGAGAGGCACAGGAGGTGACCTTTGCCCCATGGCTGTCTTCTTCTCTGCAAGTTATCATGGCCGTGTGACTCTGTCCTCTCTGCTTTGGGGTGGATGTCTGCAACACCAGGGACACCATTCTGTCCCCTCCTCATTTCAACTCAAGGTCTCTGGGGTCTACTAGTTCTCTCACAACATTTCTCCTTCCTCCACTCCAGATCTCTGGACCTCAAGGCTGTTAGGACACTGTGAGGTGTCTTAAGTAATTCATTCTGCTACAGGGACCATTGCTCTGGCACCGTGCCGGACTGGGGATGGGGCGAGTGTGCTACTCTAAGGGCCTCACCGTCTCCCCAGGCTACACCTTAAGGAACAAAACACAAGTGCTGTCTTATCTCAGGACCCACCTTCCTAAAGCTATCAGAAGTTTCTATCACACATTTCCTACACCCAACTGCTAAGATTAAGCAGCAGGTGTTGGGGTTGGGGTTGGGGGATCTGGACTCTGAACATCCTCACCGAGAAGCTCAACCATACCTTAGTCTCTCTCTTTCTTTCTTTCTTTCTTTCTTTTGACAGAATCTCACTCTGTTGCCCTGGCTAGAGTGCCGTGGCATCAGCCTCGCTCACAGCAACCTCAAACTCCTGGGCTCAAGCAATCCTCCTGCCTCAGCCTCCCGAGTAGCTGGGACTACAGGCATGCGCCACCATGCCCGGCTAATTTTTTCTATATATTTTAGTTGGCCAATTAATTTCTTTCTATTTATAGTAGAGACGAGGGTCTCGCTCTTGCTCAGGCTGGTTTCAAACTCCTGACCTTGAGCGATCCGCCTGCCTCGGCCTCCCAGAGTGCTAGGATTACAGGCGTGAGCCACGGCGCCCGCCTGGCACTCTCTCACTTTCTTTTCCCAATTTTCTGTTCCCTCTTCCTTTGGGATGGAAAACTCTGTCTTACATCAGGGCTACTCAAAGTGCTGGTTTGCAACAAGGTAAGTGCTAGTTTGTGTCAGCATATAAATCAACATATTGCTTCCTTCATCAGGAAAGTCTTCATACAGAAACAACAGCAACAACAACAACAACAGTGCCCACTGAACTCAACAGTGTTCACTGTGATAAAGTTGATTTACATTCTGGAATAGGCTCCTTATCTCAGTAACAGGTCTCAGGAGGCAGCCTATTTTGTTGTGCTTTCTTACCTATTCTGTGGTTTGTGGATAAATTTTATGCCCAGCTGCCTTCTGGCTTTGGCTTTTGATGTTCAAAGCCAGTTTGGGAATTGAAAAAACCTTCCCACTCTCTGGTGCCTTGTCTTTCAAGTCTATTGTTTCAGCTATGAGTTTAAAACAACCCCGTTAGACAATTCAACTGACTCCTTTGTTTCAGCCTGGAGCTGCCCATATCCTGGGAAGAGTTCGTTTGTTTTTGTTTTTGTTTTTTTTTTTTAAATCATTGCTCAGAGACTGTGAGGAAAAGATATTATAATAACTCTGCCTTTGCACTGTTTAGCTTTTCAATAGTATTTCCTGTCTCCCTGGTTAGAACGTTGCATGGTGTTTAAGGTAGAAATTTATTCTATAAATGAGAACTCTCTAAGCATTCAGATTAAACAAAGTTTGTCTAGCTTTTTGTGTAGATTACTTTTTATTGCCAGTCATTTTGAATGTTTCCCTCTAACAGCACATATAATCAAAAAGTTGCCTGATTAATGTGATGTTTATTAAGAATGTTTAAGGACATGAATAAATGCTTCTTATAACATGAACTGAAGGAAGTAATTACAATGTTGGGTTGCAGTGTAGGCATAACTTTAAAAATAACAACACCTACAAAAAGGATAGGCTTAAGAAAAAAATATAGAAATAAATACTATACTTTAAATTTTTATAATATTCTTTAACAAAAAATAATTTAATTTTTTGAAACAGTGACTACCTTTCCCCATTGATTTAAAACTTGGGCGATACATTATCCCAGGTTACATTTTGCCTTATGTTAGTCTTTTAGATGGTTTATCTCCCCAGCTTCTCTTCTAAGAATATTTTCTGCAATATTTTAATAACCTTAGAAAGTAATCAGACTCAATCGTGGTACATTATTATCGTCATCAATCCATTTAAGACCCCCTCCCTGCATTCCTGATGCTTATTTCTACCCAGCCCCCAGGTATCATATATGCTAGTGTCTAGAGATTTGTGCGCGCCCTCACACAATGTGTTAAGTATCGCTGATCCACGTGCAAACGTGCTTCCTGTATACCTGAAGGGCACAGTGCTATTCCTAAACTATCTCTTACTTTGCTCAGCCAGTGCAGTATTTTCAAGATTTATGTCATCACCAAACACTTGTTCCCTATCTCAGAGGACAGGGAGTCATCTCGAACCCCTTACACAAGATGTGAAGGGTCTGGAATTAAGTTGCTTGGTGACCCAGACCCTGAGATCACATTCAGTTACCAGGCCTGTCGAATTTTTTTATAGCTTTATTGAGGTATATTTTACATAGTACAAAATTGTACTGTTTAAATTGTACAATTCAGAGGGTTTCAATATACTCGCAAGAGTGTACAACTGCGGCCACTAGCTAATTCCAGAACATTTTCATCACCTCTAAAAGAAACTCTATACCCATTAGCAGTTATTCCCTGTCCTATCTCCCCCTAGACCCTGGTAACCATTAGCTTACTCTCTGACTCCATGAATTTGCATATTTGTGACATTTCACACAAGTAGAATTATACAATATGTTGTCATTTATGGCTGGCTTCCTTCCCTTAGCATGATATTTTCAAAGTACACCCACAATATAGCATGCATGAGTATTTTATTCCTTTTCCTGGCTGAATAATATTCCATTGCATGGATATACCATTTTTTGTTTATCCATTGGGCTTATAGAATTTAAAGCAGTATCACTTCTAGTACCTAAACTACAGTCAATTTGGAGATTTATATTTCTGCCAACGAATTAGTATAAAGTATGTCTTTATTTTAAAAAATAATTTAGGCGTCTCAGCAAGAGGAATGGGGAAAAATAGGAAATTTCTATGTTTTTCTATTCTTTCAGAAAAGCAGAATTTTCTGGAAACCAGAAATGTTTTTCCACTTTTCCCTTGTGCCTACCCATCCCTATACACCTTCCGAATCCCTGAGGACCTAGACAACACAGTGCTGTGCTGGCTGGTGCTGAGTGTCCAGGAAGCGGTGAGGAAAGACGAATGAAGAGGGAGGAAAGTCTCCCTTTCACTCTTTCCCTCTCTCTCCAACCTCCCCCCACATCTACCTTGCTGGGCTTCCTTCTTGCGGTGCAAGTGGTCAGCAGGCTGAGGCTGCAGTGGGGAGAAGCGCGGGAGAGGTCAGCGGTTAAGCTTAATTGTAAGTAAATACAATTTCTCTGGGGCGGCTGCGGGAAAGGAGAGCAGATAAGATCAGTGAAAGTGCTCCAAGGGCCTTGGAAGGCAGCCCCTCTGCAAACATAGGATTGGCTTTTATTGTCGCTGCTGTTAATAAAACAGATGTTCTCAAAGCATTCCTCCAACCAGTGACAGGGCTTGGAAAATTGCTGTCCCTTTATTGGTTGCTGAAACCAAATAAAAATCAAATTAAAGTTTAATTCACCTCATAATTTTCCTCATGGCAGCTCTGCTCGGCAGCCTGGAGGCAGAGCCAGCTTCCTCCTCCTCCGTAGCACACATGGCCCTCAGCCTGCAGGCCCCTGGGGTCAGCTGCTCCTTTTCCCTTTCCTAGAGGTCCAGTGTGGGTGTTTGCAGCTGGAGAAAAGGCCGCAACCCAGGCTGAGATGAAAGGAGGTTTGGAAGCTACCGGAATATACCAGAAAGGACTTCCCTCCTCTTCTCTCTGGGGTCTCCATGGCAACAGGGGGAAAGCTGCTAGGTATTCCAGCTATGTGACCCTGGGCCACACATATTGCCCAGCCGTCCCCTCAGGGGTGCCAGCCCATAATCATTGTGCGGCCTACAGCCACATATGTCACGTTCCCCCTTATACTCCCCGTACCCAGGGCAGTGTCTGGGATAATGGGGGCTCAATTAATATTTCATGCTTTTATGCAATAAATTGCCCTATTCAATTAATACATGAATGAGTGAATGAGCAAATGAAATCATTTTCTAGTGTTTCATTTTTAAATAACCACCATTCTTTTTTTAAATCTTCTTCCTTCCTTCCTTCCTTTTCATTGACATACAAATAATGTAAGACTTCCAGGGCACGATTCCAACTCTAACAGATGATTCCGCACGTGCTGGGAGTTAACAGCTTGCTACTGACTATGTAAACTCAGAGTTGGGTTCTGCAGATTTGAAATGTCTCAAGTGCTCTCCAGATACAAACCAATGACCTCTTCATCTAATAATCAAACAAAACGCAAAGACGAGGAGAAGATCATGAAGTAGCCAGCAGGTGGATGAACACTAGCACCCGGAAGAGCTTTCAAAGTCAAGAACTGCCTCAAGAAAAGCCATGGCAGTGACAGGAGAATGTCAGAAGTAAAACTCAGGCACGGCTGTGAGTCCTTCCAGGTGAGCCCCTGCTCATCCATCCATGTACCATTCCAGCGCCTACCAAGTGGACTAGGCCACACAGAGACAAGTGAGACTAGAGGCTGACTGTGAGGGACCACAGACTAGCAGGGACGGCCGACGTGGAAATGAATTGTTACCCTACAGTGTGGCAAGGGATGCAATAGAGACATAAAGTACCGATGGAGCTGGGACGTGCTCCATGGAGGAGGCGATGGAGAGATTCCTGGCAGGAACGGTGTGACTCAGTTTGGAGCGTACAGAGCGGAGACAAGATCAGAAGGAGAACTTAAGGACACAAGAATGGAGAAAGGGCAACAAATTAGGGTTGATTGTTTCTTAATTCATCTTCAGTCTCTGTTGCGAGGCAGACGCTACCTCCACTAGGCATTTCCCTCCTTTCCAGTATCTTGAACACACACTAAACTTTAATATTTGTGGCAATGCTGATCTTTGCACATATGAATGGGAGTTTTTCTTTAAGGGCCAAGGACTTAATCATTGCACGTCTTTTTTGCATGAGGTTAAAGAGCAGAGGATGTAGAAATCATGCCATTAAAAGATATTTTTCACTTTGTTTTATAAAATACAGTGCATTTTCTGAAACCGTATACGAGCTAACCAGTTTGTATTGCCTCTGTCACAGAAGCAGCTGAGCAGAGTTAAGCATTCTGATTTTAATTCGTGAACCGGGAAATCTTTCTGGCATATCCTGGTGGGTTTCCGGTTTGGCTGCTGACAGAGAGAGATGTGCTTTCTATAGCCCCTTCGTCTCCATCCCACGTTGCTGCCCACATTCCTCAGAGCTGGCAAGACACGCTGACAGAACGGAGCACCCATGGTTTGCAGAGCTGAGGTGTACTCCGCAGGCAGCCCAGAGCCAGAGAAGGGCTCTCTGGCAGCTCGTAGCATGTCAAAGTCACGTGGCGGCTACGTGTAGACAGGGTGTCACTCACTGAGACACAGTTTCTCTTTCCACCCCGCTCCCCCACCTTCGTTTAACTTTAGAATTTTCTGGACAAGATCAGGCTTATTCCAAGACAGTGTTTAGAAGGGCTGGTATTAAGTTAAGAGGGAGAAAATAGAGGAAGAAGAGGAAGGAGGAAAAGGTTGGGGAAAGATTAAGGAAAGGAGAGGAGCAAAAGGATGGAGGAACTGGAGAAGCCACAAGATAAACAACAAAAAAGGAAAGGATAATAATAGTTCTGACTTTCTAGGGTTGTTGTGAGGATTAAAGACTCCTACCTCAGGGCCTTTGCACTTGTCGCCTCCACTAGTAACTCTCCTCAGTGATCTTGTTCCCTCAATTCACCGTAAATGTCACCTCACAGTGGGGCCATCTTTGATCTCCCTATAATATCCACCTCTTCCATCACTCTCTAATTGCATAGCCAGTTCTATTTTTCTTTGTAGCAGTTATCACCACCTGCCATATTGTATATTTATTGGTTTATCTTTCCTCAAAAAAATGTAAACATCACCAGCATGGGGACTTTTTCAATTTCATTCCTGGCTGTATTTCAAGTATCTAGTACAATGCCTGGCACACAGTAGGTATATCAGTCAGGGTTCTCCAGAAGGACAGAACCAATAGGATATGGAGAGAGAGAGGAGAGGAGATTGATTAAGGGAGTTGGCTCATGTGATTACAGAGGCTGAGAAGTTCCACAACAGGCTGTCTGCAAGCTGAAGGCCCTGGAATGCCAGGAGCATGACTCAGCCCAGGTCTGAAAGGGTCTGAACCAGGGAGACTGATAGTGTGACTCTCAGTCCAAGGCTGAAAGCCTAAGAACCCAGACGGGGGTGAGGGTGGCGCTGTGTAAGTCCTGGATTCCAAAGGCCAGAGGGCCTGGAGTTCCGATATTTAAGGGTAGGAAAAGAAGAGTGTCTCAGCTCCAGGAGAGAGAGAGAGAAAAGAATTCACCTTTCCTCTACCATTTTGTTCCACCCAGGCCCCCGGACAATTGGATAGGGCCTGCCCACGTTGAGGGCAGATCTGCCACTCTCATTCCACCTATTCACACGCCAATCTCCTCTGGGCATACTCTCTCAGAACACACCCAGAAACAACGCTGCACCAGTTCCCCAGGTGGTCCTTAACCTAGTCAAGTTGACACCTGAAATTAACCATTATAACACGTGTTCAGTAAGTACTGAATAAATGAATGAGAGAAAACAAACAAACAAACTTCCTCCTTCCCTACCCAATCTCACAATGTCCCTGGAAAGAATGAGAGTTTTTATTTCATATCTTTGTTTCACGGAAAGAAACATTTTTGTTCACATATAGTTTGAAGCTTCCCCTTCTTTTCATAGTTTTTTTTCTACCAACACCCTAACATCCTACAAAGAGAGAGGGAGAGAGAGAGAAAGAGAACATGTGCAAGTTCATGTGCCATCAAAGGAATCTTCCTTTCTTTCATGGCAATCTCTTTGGAACAAACCTTCAGTCCGTTAGGCAACAACAATGACAATTTCTTTCCCACCTCCCAGAAGAGGCTGAGGATGAATCTGGTGAGGAAGGGAGGAGTGTGATGTGAGGCACAGCTCACATCACAGAGATCCTCGGGAACATTATTTTTCTCTGTGCTTTCTAAAGCCTCTATAAAAAGCTCCAGATTTTTCTTTCTGAGTTGTGGCAGCTTTAAAGAATATAAAAATCTGAAATACTGTGAACCCCCACATGATTTCACCTCTGGCAGCTGATGTGCGACACAGTGGTGGGACTCCGTGGCTGTTATCTTTGACTCGCAGCCTTGGGAGGAGGGCAGTTGGAAAGGAGGACTCTCCTGAAGTGATCGTGGTTCCATTGGGCTTTGGGGCTTTGTGCCGTAGTTTGAGCAATTCAGGCAGGAAAGATTGAAGGGATTGATGAAAAGGAACCATAGGAAAGAGAAGTGGAGGGAAATGCAAAACTGAGGAAGAGGGAGAGAAGAGACAAAGGTGCTAAGCTCACCTATTATCTTGTCTACAGGGACCAAGAAAACCTTCCACTTAGGTTTGGTCACTTTAGGGCAATGACCTTTAAATCTATGCTGCCAGCAACCCTTAATCATTTGATAGAATTTTCTTGCCAGCATATCTTATGTTGTATAATAGAAAATTTATCTGGTCTTTTTCCCCGGGTTCCTGGAATAGAGTTTTTAACACCCGTGGGAGTCCCTGCGTGATAGAAGTCTCTTTGTTATTCATGAGCCCCTGGATCCCTGTGCAATTGCTATCACTATGCTAACAAGGTAGCTCACCGGTAGGCCTCTTGATAGCTTTAGGATGGAGGGTGGGAGCTTGTCACCAGGAAGACCAACCAAGTGATTACAAGGTTGGATTTCTGAACTAGCTCAACCTCCAAGGAGGAGAAGAGGCTGGAGATCAAGTTTAATTGGGGGGCAATGATTTAATCGATCATGCCTATATAATGAGATCCCAATAAAAGCTCTGGACACTGAAGTTCAGTGGAGCTTTGTGGTTTGTGAACACACTGGTGTGCTGGGAGGGTGATGTGTCTGGATTCCATGAGAAGAGGGCAATGAAACTCTGCACTCAGGACCCTCGCAGTCCTCACCCTACGTGTCCCTTCATTTGGCTGGTCCTGATCTGATTTCTTTCTGAGAAGTATCTATAATTGGAAGTATAGAACTTTCCTGAGATCTGTAAGTCATTCTAGCAAATTATCTAACCTGAAGGGGTCATGAGAATCCTTGAATTTATAGCTAGTCAGTCAGAAGTGCAAGAGACCTGGAGACTCCCTGAACTTGTGGCCAGTGTCTAAATTTGGGGCAGTGCCCTCAACTTACAGGGTGTATTAGTCAGGGTTCTCCAGAGGGACAGAACCAATAGGATACATAAAAGAGGGTTTATTAGGGGGAATTAGCTCACACAATCCCAGAGGTGGAAAAGTCCCACAATAGGCTGACAGGCTGCCTGCAAGCTGGAGAACCAGGGAAGCATAGCTCAAAGTTGGTGGCATGGTTGAGTCCAAGTTTGGAAGCCTCAGAACCAGGGAAGCTGAAAGTGCAGGCCTCAGTCCGAAGCCAAAGGCCCAAGAGCCCCCAGGAGGCCACTGATGCAAGTCTCAGAGTCCGAACGAGAGCTGACGAACCTAGAGTCTGATGTCCAAAGGCAGGAGGAGAAAAAGCTTCCCATCCTGGAAGGGAGAGAAAAAGCAAATTTTCCTTCTCCTGCCTGTTTGTGCCAGTCGGGGCCCCAGCTGATTGGATGGTGCCTGCCCACAGTGAGGGTGTGTCTTCCTCTCTCAGGCCTCCAACTCACACCCTCACAGACACACCCAGAAACAATGCTTCCAGCCACCTAGGCACCCCTCAATCAAGTCAAGTTAACACCTAAAATTAACCATCACATGAAGTTTGCACTCACTCTGGATGGGTAACGCAGAATTTAACTGCAGAACATGAGTGGGTGTCAGAATACCCTACTTATTCAATTTAGCATACATGTCAATTCCTTGGTGATGCCTTCCTCGACTCCCCCAAAATTAGTTCCTCCCCCTCTGTCCTATAAAATAGCAATCTGTTAATACCTCTATTACAGCATACACCATATTTTTGCACTCACATAATTTTTCTAAGAGGTCTGTTTCCCTCTATTTTCTGGGCCCTTTGAGGGCAGAGTGATGTCCTGTTCCTTTCAGTATCCCCAGCACCTGACACCGTGTCTGGCACACAGGATGCACGAAACAAGTGTCAGGAGAACAAGTGAGTCATTTTTGAGAGCTATCATCCCAGAATGGGTAATAACCTGGAGTCTGATGTCCAGTGAATTTCCTGTAACTTCTTTTTTTAAACATTTATCTATCTGTATATCTATAAATCATCCCATTTATTTTTGAATAGCAAAAGCAACACAGAACAAGTAACTTTATTTCTGACTATAACCCTCACAGCAAAAATATATTCCTCCTCAGAAAAGGCTTCTGGACTGTGGGGTCCCCATGGGCTCATGGGAGAAAATGCAAAATGGAGGAGGTTCGATGAGAGAATCTTCTCAGGGACAGGTGGTGGCTACCTCAAATATCTCAATGTGTCTTTGGGTGCTGCAGCCAGAGATAAGAAGATACAGTGAGTGGTCTTAGGCAAATCGCCCATGCCCTGTCTGCAGAACAGAGAGCCGTGGCCACTTTGGAGAAAATGTCAACTTTGTAGGAAAATTGGCAAACTTGTATGTTAGTTTTTAGTTACCAGTGCTTTGATTCGGTTTGGTGATGCCGAGTTTCCGATCCAGCCCAAGCTGTCACAGGTCCCACTGCACATTTCCTCCCCTCTTAGCCCACTGCTCAGGCTTCCTTCCCAGCGGGGCTCCCACCAGCCCCCCGATTCGTTCCGGAGCAGCAGCAGCTAGCTTCCTGTGTCAGTAACTGGCTGCAAGGTGGAAGGCGTGACAAGGAGCATGGCTGGTCTCTTGGAAGTGGCAAGCTTCCAGGGAGAGTGCAGGTTGGAAATTTAGGGGTGGGGACTTTCATCCACTGCGCCACAGCTCCATGAAGGAGTGAGGGAGGAGAGCTCAGGGGCTGGCCCCACAGGGAAGGCTGGATTTGGGGCTGACTAATGCAATTGCCCATTTGGAATTTAGCTTAGGAAATGAAAAGAAATAGACCAGAGGTGACAGGCTTAAAACTTCATTTTTTTTTTTTTTTTGCCCTGGTCCAGACTTGGGAAACTAGCTGGCTCGAGGAGTAGAGAGAGGGAGGAAGAAAGAAGGAATAGAAAGAGATTTTAAAAAGAAAGGGAGTAGGTAAAGCCAACAAGGAGTGTGGCTAATGCGGTTAATGTTGGCCCAAGGGAAAGATGGGGTGTTAATTTTGGTCTCCCCAGATTTATGACCACCATGAAAATACATGGTCGTGAGGCAGGGGCTGCCAGCGGGAATGGGAAGACAAGTGTCTGACTCCGGAGGAAAGCAGAAAGCTGGCAGGTAGAAGGAGGGTAGCTCTCACCTGAGAGATCATTGTCCTTGGTTTGGGAAGGCCTAATGTAAGAACTGGGAGAAGAAAACACCAAAAACTGGCCTCACCAGCTAACAAATCATGGCACATGGGGGCTTTAAACTGTGCTGTGTCTCCCTCCTTCCCTGTTGTGGCTTCACCCAGCCTCCCGGCATGGCTGGACATGCTCCCCACAAGGAGGTCAAGAGGTGTGGGGTTTAATGCAGGGTCATGCACCAACTGGTTCTGTGGCTCCCGTTTAACCTCCAGAAGCTTCATCTGAAAATGCCTTTCAGGAAAACCTCACCAGCTAGAGCCACAGTGGGGAGAACGACCCAACCTACACAACCCACTAGGTGTTCTGCAGAACTTAAAAGACTGAGAAACTGTCACAGCCAAGAGGAGCCTGAGGAGACGTGACAACTAAGTGCCAGGTGGTATCCTTGATGGGATCCTGGGACAGAAAGGGGTATCAGGAGAAAACTGAGGAAAGCTGAATAAACTGTGGCCTTGTGTTAATAAAAATGTATCAAAATTGGTTCATTAATTGTGACACGTGTGCCCTGCTAATGTAAGATGCCAAAAACGGGGGCAACTGGGCGTGGGGTATATGGGAACTCTCTGTACCATCTTTATAATTTTTCTGTAAATCTAAAAATATTCTAAAATAAAAATTGTATTAAAAAACTGTGTAAGTCATTTATGGTATGGACTCAAAGATGAGGACGTGGCCGTTATTCTCAACCTTTCTCTCTCTCTCCTCTCCTCCTTCTTTCTCTGTTTATAAACAGATAAGTTTTATATAATTAACTTATAATACTTTTGTAATTAAACCGTAATTTAAACAAATTGCCTAATATGCGCTATTTGGTAGCCATTTCAATGAATATTATTTGCATTCATTTATTGGATCATTTATTGTATTTAGCATGTATATATTTGGACAGGAATTCTATGGCAAGAATAAGGTAAACAAAGCCTGATTCTATAGGGAAGAGTGGCTGGTGGCCTAGCAGAGAGCGGATGCACAGCCCACAGCAGGGTGAGCTAAGGCCGGAGTGTGGCGGCAACATAAACCAGGGAGCCCCGGCTCTGCCAGGCACTGGTCAAGGCTCAGCAGTGCAGTATGTCTTAAGACAGGAAGACAGCGTGGAAGTGAGAGCTTAAGCTCTGAAGCTGGACACGTTTCTCAAAGCCTCATAGGGCTATTATGAGGATTAAATTAAAACAATGACAAGTACAGAATAAGCTAGTTCCTGATATAGTAAAGGCTTAGTTTGTGGCAAGAACTGTTGTAAGTATTATATATCTCATCCAATCCTCACATCCGATCCAGGAGGGAGACACTATCATCACCCTCATTCTAGAGATGGGGGAGCTGAGATACTGAGAAGATAACAGTTTCCCATGGAGACCAGCTAGTTAACCAATGGGCCAGGGCAGGACCTGGGCTATCCGGCTCCGGAGTCTGAGCGCTGAACCCGTGTGCTGGCTGCCTCCTGCCCTGACTAGTGCTATTATTGTTTTGAAAGGATAAGTAAAGGCCCATAAGCAGGGGAAGTGATGAAAGCTGTCATAAGTCTTACAACTTTATAGCCTAGATCTTAGGCGAGGTCTCACTGTGATGTAGATTCAAGGTGTTCAGCATTTGGTGGAAGGTGAGGCCTCTGAGCTAATGAAATGGCCCAGGTAGAGCACCCTGCCCAGTGCCAGCACAGGCTGTCCTGGAATCCTAAACAGAATTCGATAGGAACTGTTTTAGTCTGTTCAGGTTGCTGTAACAAAATGCCATAGACAGAGTTGTTTAAACAACAAATATGTATTTCTCACAGTTCTGGAGGCTGGGAAGTCCAAGATCAAGGTGTTGGTAGATACAGTGTCTGGTGAGAGCTCTCTTCCCGGTTTGCAGATGGCCGTCTTCTTGTTATATCCTCACATGGTGGACAGAAGAGAGAGGAAGCATGCTCTTTTGTGGCTCTTTTTATAAGGGCACTAATCCTTTTCAGGAGGGCTGCGCCCTCATGACCTAACTACCTCCCCAAATTCCCACCTAATATCATTGCCCTGGGGGTTAGGATTTCAGCATACAAATTTTGGGGAGACACAAACATGCAGTCCATAATCTTCTGCCCTTCCCCCCAACCTTCATGTCCTTCTCACATGCAAAATACATTCATTTCATTCCAACAACCCAAAATTCTTAACTGGTTCCTGCGTCAACTCTAAAGGCTAAAGTTCAAATTCTTATCTAACTATCATTTAAATCAGGTAAGGATGAGACTCAAGGTGCAATTTATCCTGAGACAAAATTCCTCTGCAGCTTTGAACCTGTGAAACCAAACAAGTTATGTGCTTCCAAAATACAATATGGCTGGACAGTCAGAGGATAGACATTCCCATTCCCAAAGGGAGAAATTGGAGAGAAAGAAGGGGTGATGGGTCCCCAGCAAGTTCAAAACCCAGCAAAGCAAATTTCATGAGATCTCAAGGCTCAAGAATAATCCTCTTTAGCTCAATGCTCTGCCCTCCAGGCCCACAGAGCTGGCAACATCATCCTCGCAGCTCTGAGAGGCCCCCATGGCTTCTGTGGGCAGGTCCTGCCCTGCCCACCCTAGGTGATGGTCTGATGATCTGTGACTATCCTTCTCCCCTTGTCTTGAAGGATAGTACACATTTACAGCCTTCCTTCCTCCCATCCTGTTTTCTCTGTTTCCTGTAGTCCCAGCTGGCAGCCTTTCTGCTGATATAATCCATCTCCATTCCTAACTTTTATTGAGCTGGCTGATTAAGTCCATGATTCATATCCACACTAATCTCCTCATCAAATGGTCAGTTTGCCACATCTTTGGTGTTCTCTTCTGAACACACTTTCTCAATTTTTGTGTTATGAACCAGCTGAGAGTTTTCCAAGTCTTTAAGTTCTTGTTCCTGTTTGCTTAACAATTCTGTTCTTCAAGTCATTACTGTCCTCTTGCATATTAGTAGAAGCAGTCAGGAGGAACCAAGCCTATCCTTCAACACTTTGCTTAGAAATCTGCTCAGCTAAAGATCCAACATCATCACTTGCAAGTTCTACCTTCCACAAAAGACTAGAATATGAAAACAACTCTGCCAAGTTCTTTGCCACTTTATAACAAAGATGGTTTTTCCTTTATTATCCAATGTGTTCCTTATTTCTGTCCAAGACTTCATCAGAGAGGCCTTTACCATCCATATTTCTACCAATACTCTGCTCATAACTTACATATTCTCTAAGAAGGAGGCCTTCTCTACAGGACTCCCCCTCTCCTGGCCCTCACCAGAATTTCCGCTAGCAGTCCCCACAGCAATATTGGGTTTTTCCAGCACGTACCTTACACTTCTTCCAGCCTCCATCCATTACCCAGTTCTAAAGCCACTGCCACATTTTTAGGTATTTGTTACAGCAGCAACCCGCCTCCCAGTACCAGTTTCTGTGTTAATCATTTGGGCTGCTATAACAACTTGCCATGGACTGGGTGGCTTAAACAATAAACACTTACTTCTCACAGTTCTGGAGGCCAAGAAGTTCAAGATCAAGTTGCCAGCAGATCCAGCGTCTGGTGAGGGTCCACTTCTGGGTGTGCCAATGGCCATCCTCTCTTACATCCTCAGACAGTGGAGAGCAGAGAGTGAGATCAAGCTCTCTCATGTCTCTTCTTATAAGAGGGCTTCAGCTTCATGACCTAATTACCTCCCAAAGACCCCACCTTCTGATACCACCACGCTGGGGGTTAGGATTTCAACATATGAATTTTGGGGGGGACACAAACATGCAGTCCTTAACTGGAAGCATCTATTATAGTTTGTTTCCTAGGAAGGGAGCAGAGACCAGTCACTTCTGAGTGATTATGATGGCCAGGTATTTGTGCAAAAACTATATAGCAGGTAAGGTGATTCTCAATTTGCAGGTAAGAAAAAGTGCAGCTCTGAGAGTATAAGTAACTTTCCTAGTCACACAGCTGATAAGTGTGAGGCCAGGAAATCCCAGGGTTGTGTGTGCTCTTCCCTCCACACGCCCCGTCACCCAGGTGAGCACTGCCCCTGTGGCAGCACCTGACAGCAGACGTGGGCCTGGGGACATACACCGGGGCCCTGTCAGCAAGGGCCTTGTTGCTGGAACCATGAAGTGGGTGGGGAGGGGGGACCCTGACCCCTTGCCGGCCAGCAGACGCCATCATTTGTATCACATCCAGCCTTAGGAAAATGGTCTCTGGGTAAATCCTGAGATTTCAGGTCAGTTTCGTTTCGGTTTTTTCCTTTTTCCCTTTCATATTAGTATTCTGGGGTTTCTTCAATGAGTATAATAGAAATAAAAAAGAAAGATCCTGCTCTTCTAGAGAGCAGGCTCACATGTAAAGAGGTGACTATTGCACAAGACAGAGTAAAACAGAAAATAGAGGGCTGTGTGAGCTCGAAGATAACAGCGATTCATTCCGCCTGGAGAAATCCAGGATTCAAGGAGGAGGTGACTTTGCACTGGGCATTGAGAAATTGATAGGATTTTGATAAATAAAAAGGCTCCCAGGCTGGAGGGAGTAGAATTAAACTAAGGCCCAGAGCCATGCTAGGGTACAATACGGCAGAAATCAAAAGTTGCAGGGGAGGTTTAGGGAGCCGGCCCCCGACTGGCTCCCAGCGCCCCTGCCCCCTAGTATTCACGTGCCGTGTAATGCCTGCCCATGTGGTACCAGGGTTGGTCTGTGTCACCACAAGAACACAGCAGAAGGGATGGTGTCCCACTTCTGGAATTAAGTTATAAAAGGCACTGTGGCTCCCCTCATGGTCACTCTCCCTCATGCATCCCCTATGCTGGGTCTCCTGCCCCAGGGAAAGCTGAGCTGGGGAGGCACCCACACTGAGGTGACCCACTCCCATCACCTTCCCACGGCTGCAGCCCTGGCTGACAATGTCACCGCAGCCTTGGGAGTGACCCTCATCCAGGGCCGCCCAGCAAGTCTGTTCCCAGGTCCTGACCCTCAGAAATCACGTGAGATGACAAATGTTTATTGTTTTAAACTGCTGCATTTGGGGGTAACTGGTTACGCAGCAAGAGATAACTAATACAGATGGAGTGGAAGCCACAGCTGAAAGAGAATTCTAAGGCCAGATCACAATCAGCCTCAAACGCCCTGTCCAGAAACGGGGACTAGCCTGTCGGCAGTAGGGCACCACTAGACGTGACAGGGGACAAAGCAGTGAAATGTGTGTTAAATAGGACGACTCTGAAGGCTGCATGAGGGAGGAGCTGCGGACAAGTTGGAAGCCTCGTACAACAGTCTGAGTGACAGAGAATGAAGGCCTGGACTGGGCAGTGACAAAGGGAAGAGAGAGGGGGTGGCAGATAAGAGGTCCCCTGGGAGCAGGACTGTTGAGACTTGTCTTCTGATTGAATTGGGGGTCCCAGAGGGTGGGAGATGCCTTAGACTCTTTGAATTGTGCAAAACAGACTCTTACTCACATGCCCCAAGCCATGACTCATTATCACTATGTCTGAGGAAATGAGGACAGAGGACCAGCCATAAGCCAGGCTTCCTACGCGTTATTTAGGAACTGGAAACAACTCTGTGGAGGAGGTGGTCTTGCCGCCCCTCAGCAGCAGCAGGTCGTTGATCTTTTATCTTCTATTGCTCTGTAGTTTTGTTACTTAGGACGTCTCTTTTCTCACAACTTGCTTCCCCTTAGATTTTGCAGTCTTGTGATACTCATGACTTTATATCTGTCTTCCATCTGTCCTCTCTGTGTCTTTCAACTTCTACTTCCTACTGGCTAATCAACTTGCTCTCTGAAGCTCTAGTGCGAACTTTGAGAAGGAAAATCTCAACAACTCAGCATCTATCCATCGTCTCTGTGAGGCAACGGTCTCAATGGCTTGGCTGCCGCTGCCTCTGGTCCGACCTGCTGTGGACGAGGAGACAAGGTCACGTGGATGGGTAGGGTGCTCTGGTTAGAAGAAATGTTTCGGGGAAGAGCTGAAGCCATGCTCGGCTTTCTGAGGCTTAGCCTGCATGGAAACTGTCCGAGAGGACTACAGAGTTTCTAGCCTGGGTCATCATGAGAAAGATGGGAGTTAAGGGAAATGGGCAACAAAGGATGAGCAGCCAATTTGTTTGGTGGATGGAGAAGTTTGAGGTGCATGTGGGAGAGACACACATGGAGGGAGATGCCCAGAGGAAGCTGGCAATTCAGGCCTGGAATTGAAGAGAGGTCAGCCCCAGGGAAGGAGCCTTAGAGAAGAGTACCAGCATGGCCATGGGAGTTGGAAAATGGGGTTCCCTGCATGGGGGGAGATAAAATTGATTCTCTGTCCTTCTCCACAGGAGGCCAGAAAGGTCCTCCCAGAGCTACACTGTCTGGCCCTGTCTCAAGGTACTGGAATGCTGGGAGCCTGGATCTGGCAGTGCCCACTGAACAAATCAGAGAGACAAACACTGCAGTAATGCTCATATACTCCCCCTGCCCCACCAATTTGATAGCTCTCAATTAGGAAAACTGCACACACATGGAGTTCTAGGCTATTGTCTCAATAGAGTATATAAGCAGTGAATCCTAAGCTGGGAAAACACATACAACTTTGCAGATGAGTTTGAAATTTTTTCCTCCCTTCTTTCTCCAGCTGGTTCCTTTCCTAAGAGGATAATTACTAGCAATAAAGTCAGTAAAATCTGGATTTTTTTTCCTAACTCATCCATAAACTGTTACCCAACAGGTTGAATGGCTATTAGCAGTCATTGAACAATCCTACTCACAGTTTGAAAGGCACCTCCATTTTCTCATCTCGGCAGCCCAGGAAGAATGACTGTTGGTTGTCAGTCATGGCCCTAGTTTAAGATGAGAATCACTGGGCACAAACCACATGTACTCATCAGATCACCCAAGCAGCCATTCTCAGATACCAGGACCTGCTTAAAGGGAGGACAGGGCAGGGGTGCTCAGGAAATAACTGTAGGTTCCCCCTTCCCTGCACTTAACTACCCACATATACATCAGGTCTCTCTTATACCTCCAACAATCCCCTATTAATCTATATCTTTAAGAAAACAGAGCTAGTTTGACTTTAACTTGGAATATGGGCTGGGCGTAGAGGCTCACACTTGTAATCTTAGCACTCTGGGAGACCAAGGTGGGAGGATCACTTGAGTTCAGGAGTTCAAGACTAGCCTGAGCAAGAATGAGACCCTGTCTCTACTAAAATTAGAAAAAAATAGCCTGGTGTGATGGCATATGCCTGTAGTCCCACCTAGTTGGGAGGCTGAGGCAGGAAGTTCACTTAAATCCAGGAGTTTGAGGTTGCTGTGAGCTAGGCTGATGCCATGGCACTCTAGCCCAGCAACGGAGTAAGACTCTGCCTCGAAAAAAAAGGAATATGGACAATCTGTAGCTGCATCAGCCAAGATAAGCTGCGTTATGCTGTGGTAACAGACCAAAATCTGAAGGGCTCCCAAGTACACAGATTTATTTCTTGCTCAGGCACCATATCCATCTTGGGTCAGCTGTGGTTACACTCCATGTTGCCTTTATCGTAGGACCCAAACTGATAAAGCAATCTTTAACTGGAGTATAGCTGGTGTCATACTAGAGGAGAGAGAGAACTTGACAAAACACAAGCTGACTCTTAATATTTCCACATTGTGGGAAGCAATTCATATTACTTATATTCATTGTATTAGCCACCTATTGCTTTAGAACAAATCACTCCAAAATGGAGTATCTTAAAACAATGATCATGTATTGTCTCCCTGTTTCTATGGGTCAGGAATTCAGGCTGTGTGGTTCTGGTTTAAAGTCTCTTATGAGATGGTAGCTGAGGATGCGTCAGCCAAAGGCTTGTCTGGGGCTGGAGGATACGCTGCCAAGGCAATTCACTCACACGACATGGCTGGCAAGTTGGTGCTGGTTATCGGCTGGGGCTTTAGTTGCTCTGCCAGTAACCAGCAGAGTATGTGCATCTCTTCATGGGGTTGCTTTAGTGTTCACATAAGATAATGAATGACCTTCTCATGCCAAGGGACCCTAGAAGGCAGAAGCTTTGTATAACCTCATCTTGAAAATCACACATTGTCATTTCTGCCATATTCTATGGATCACGAAGGCCTGACTCAGTGTAGAAGGGGACTACACAAGGGTGTGAATTCCAGAAGGCAATGGTCATGAGGGGTCTTTGGCTACCTCACTCACATTTCCTTGGCCAAAGTAAGTCTTGTGACCGAGCCTGACATCAGTGAGATGGCAATGCATAACCCTCGCCTGGGGAGGGAACTGAAATATTTAGCTCAGTGAAATACCATCTCCCACAGTGGCTCATAGATTAAGTCTCTCTTTAATGCATCACTAACCCAAGGAGCTTTCTTTTTCCTGCTACTTCTCAAAGTTCTCACCTCTACCACCAGCACAGCCTAACCCTGCTCAATTTTCCTCAGTGGGCTTAGGGACTACTTTTAGGAATGCAATGGAGAAGTAAACCTAGAAAGCCCTCAGTGGAATGAATAAGGTTAAAGATCACTGGTATGATGAGTCTTAAGTCTCTTCTGGTAGGCCAAGTCTTTGAGAAAGGGTGCAAAGGCCAGGTATGTCTATGTAGAACAGCTGGACTCTTAAAACAGAGGCTAAAGGTAAAGCCTGGGGAGCTAGAAAGAGACCCAAGGCAGACTTCAGGCTATGTGCTGGTCAGGAGCCGGTCAGGAGCAGCGAGGTAGGGACCCCAGGCTCCAGGGCAGGAAAAAGCAGCAAATCAAACAGAAGGAAAACAAAAAAGTGGAACCAAGAAGAGGTAGGCCTTGAAGGCCAAGGTACGTCCAATGTTCATGTATCATGTTAGTAAGTCAAGAGTCAAGGGGGCCAAGGAGCAAACTCACAGCACCAGAGATCTCAGTTCTGAGATAAATTCCTGTCTTAGTGCTCAGGACCATCTTGCCCTTGACCTTATCTTCTAGACACGCCTCATTTATATTCAATATGACCTAACTGTATTTAACAACATTAAGATTGTGATTTCTACTCTTGTGATTACAATATTGATTATTGATTTCTGTAATGGGTATTACAATACAAAGCTGTGTCTACCATGGGTGCTCAGTGAAGGTTTATTGACTGTTAACTATTGCCATTCATTTTAATGATAAAATATATTGGAAAATGTAGCTGTTCAGCATTATCAGGTATCTGGGCCCTGAGTGTCCCTTAGCAGCCAAAACTGATGACCTCGCTAATGAAAGGAAACTCAAAGAGATGGATTAAAGATGGCTCCAGATTTTTTTCCACACTTCTGTAGAACTCCTGGCCTTGAAAATCATGATATAATAATAAAAATGGTTGTGACTTTTAAAAACTAGAGGCAAAATTCACATAACATAAAATTAATCATTTTAAAGTCTATAATTCCATGTCATTTAACACAATATCGTATAACTACCACTTCTGTCTAGTTCCAAAACATTTTCATCACCCCAAAAGGAAACTCCATACCCATTAAGCAGTCATATTCTAGTCCCCTGTCATCTGGCAACCACCAATCTGCTTTCTCCTTATATGGATTTACCTTTTCTGGATATTTCACATAAACAGAATCATATGATATGTGACCTTTTGTGTATGGCTTCTTTAATTTAACATAAGGTTTTTTTTAAGTTCATCAATATTATTAGTATTTTAATTGGCTGTGTTTTGAATAACTTTTTGGGGTTATTACACAGCAGTGGATCACCAGAACACTTGGTTTGAGACTTAAAGCTATAGATCTTTTCCAAAAAGTTTCCTCATAAACAGCTAAGCAACTGCCGCCCATCCTGACTCAGGTGTGGTCCGTTCCTGATGTGGTCTCTCCTGGAGTCTGGTTCGAAGACCAGTCCTAGACTGACCACATCAGAATCAACTTGGGATGTGGTCTCCAGGCTCCAGCTCAGGAGAGTCTGATCATTTAGGTCTGGGTTGTCCAGAGGACAGATATTTTTCCCAGATCTCCCCAGGTGATCCTGATGCGCAGCCAGGTTGGGCAACCACTGGTTTAGATGAACGTGGGTTCAGTTCAATAAATCAAAACCACATGCCAGGACCGTAGTTGCCACTGACACATACCAAGCCCACTGACACACAGAGGAGTCCATAGTAGCTGCATCAATGCTCAGTAATAATGCTGCTCTTTGGGAAGAAGATAAATACTCACAACCTTTATCAGTGACTGTGTGTGTGCAACAGAAATTTAAGCAAAAAGGTGGTTTATTATAAGGAAACAGGAATCTCTTACAGAAGAACCCAAGGTCCAAAAGCAACAGACTAGAATAAAAATCTAAAATTAAAAAAAAAAAAAAA